>JXCR01091280.1:0-46811 GCA_002079205.1 Phalaenopsis hybrid cultivar | reverse complement strand
TACACATCTTCTCATAATCAGATCCTTACATTGTTTATATAAATAAGGCTCATCCCAAAAATTTGCTTTTGCATTATGAATGAATTTACTTTGCTATTGCAATGTCAGTATAGGTGGCAAAATATCACTTACTATAGTTAACAATATCAGCATACCATAGTATTTTCCACTCATTAATATTATAAAGTTGTTCAACAGGAAAACTATTTGTAATCTCATTATTGGTGTCAGATAATTCATGATATTCTAATCTCGACAAATGATCAGCAATTTGATTATCAGTTTCCTTTCTGGGGTGTCATAATTCTTGATTTTCTAATCTTGACAAATGATCAGCAATTTGATTATCAGTTCTCTTTCTATTATGATTTTCTAATCTTGACAAATGATCAACAATTTGATTATCAGTTCCCTTTCTATCAATAACAATTTTCTAATCTTGACAAATGATCAGCAATTTGATTATCAGTTCCCTTTCTATCAATAATCATAAGATCAAATTCTTGAATCAAAAGTATCCATCTAATCAACATTGGTTTGGCATCCTTCTTTAGCATTAGATATTTAATATCAGAGTGATCAATGTGCACAACACATTTAGCTCCAATTAAATAAGATCTAAAATTTTCTAAAGCATACACAATGACCAGTAACTATTTTTTAGTAACATTATAGTTAATTTGTGCATCATTAAAAGTTTTACTAATGTAGTATATAACTTTAAAAATCTTTTCATACCTTTGTCCAAGAACAGCTCTAATAGTATAATCACTAGCATCACACATCAGTTCGAATGGTTTCTCCAACTTAGGTGAAACTATTATAGCGGTTGTGATTAATTTTTCTTTTAATAACGCAAAGGTATTTAAACAGCTTTCAATAAATTCAAATTTTTTGTCCTTTTCTTAAAGTTGGCATAGAGGTTTGGTAATTTTTGAAAAATTTTTAATAAAACGCCTATAAAATCCAACATGTCCAAGAAAACTCCTAACCTCTATTACATTAGTAGGAGGTGTTAGTTTAGATATAACTTGAATTTTAGCAGGGTCTGCTTCCATACTATCTTTTGAAATTTTATGCCCTAATACAGTTCCTCCAACATTTCTCCCAATTCAGAACCAAATTAGTTCTTTCGCATAACTCTAAAACTTTTTCAAGACAATTTAAGCATGCGTCAAATGATGTTTCAAATACATATAAATGACCCATAAACACTTCCAATCCATTATCAATTAACTTAGTAAATATGGACATCATATATCTCTGGAATGTTGCAGGCGCATTACATAATCCGAAAGGCATTCTTCGAAAAGAAAAAGTTCCAAAAGGACTAGTAAATATTGTCTTTTCTTGATCTTCAAGAATAATAAGAACTTGATGGTGACCAGTATATCCATCTAAAAAACTAAAATATTTGTGCCCAGCAAGTCTATCTACTATTTGATCTGAAGAGGGTAAAGGGAAGTTATCTTTCCTAGTGGCAGGGTTTAATTTTCTATAATCAATGCAAATACGCCACCTAGTAACTTGTCTGATAGGTATTAATTTGTTATTTTCAACTGTCACTCCTTCTTAGGAACACAATGAATTGGACTTACCCACACACTATCTGAAATAGGATATATAATTCAGTGTCTAACCATTTCAAAATTTCCTTCTTAACTAATTCTTTCATCATTGGATTTAATCTTTTTTTGTGGATCAACTCTCAGTTTATATTGTTCATCTACTATAATTTTTTACATACAGATCGAAGGACTGATTCCCTTAATATCAGCTAAGGTCCAACTAAAAGCTTTCTTATATCTTTTTAATGTATCTAACAGTCTTTGCTCTTGCAGATCATTTAATTATGAAAGCTTTCTTATATCTTTTCAATGTATCTAACAGTCTTTGCTCTTGCAGATCATTTAATTCAGAAGCTTTCTTATATCTTTTCAATGTATCTAACAGTCTTTGCTCTTGCAGATCATTTAATTCCCTTATATCTTTTCAATGTATCTAACAGTCTTTGCTCTTGCAAATCATTTAAATCTGAAGATATAATCACAGGTAATGTAGATCAGTCTCCCAGAAACACATACTTCAAATAGCTAGGCAATATTTTCAACTCAAGTTTAGGTGGTTTTATAATTGACGGAATTAGATTCTTATCAGCATTTTCTGTAATATCCAGCATCTCAAATCTTTCCTGAACATAATCTAATTCTTCGTTTTCAAATTCATCCAAAATAATTTCATCACTCTCTTCAAATTGTTCTTTCTCTTCAAAATTTTCTTTATAATGTTCATTCAATAGATGTTCACTAATTTTCATGTGAAAACATTCATTATCTCTTTCAACAGCAAGGTATTTCATAGATTTTGTAATGTTAAAAGTCACTTCTTGATTGTTAACTCTCATAGTTAACTCTCCTTTTTGAACATCTATCATAGCTTTTCCAGTAGCTAAAAATGATCTCCCTAAAATGATAGGTATTTATTTATCTTCCTCCATATCTAAAATAATAAAGTCCATAAGAAAGATAAATTTATCAACTTTTACTAACACATCTTCTATAACTCCCTTAGGATATGTAACTGAACGATTCGCTAACTGAAGAGTTACAGATGTAGGTGAGACTTCTCCTAATCCTAATCTTTTGAAAACTGATAGAGGCATAAGATTAATGCTGACTCCCAAATCACATAAAGCTCTTCCATAAAATTTTTCATCAATAGCACACGGTATAGTGAAACTACCAGGATCTTCTACTTTTTAGGAAGCTTTTTCTGAATTGCACTACACTCTTTGCTAAGTGCAACTGTTTCGTTATCTGTGAACTTCCTATTCTTGTTCAGAACATCTTTCATAAATTTCACATAATTGGGCAATTTCTCTAAAGCTTCTACGAAGGGAATATTTACCGTTAACTTCTTAAGAATTTCTAAAAACTTGGAGAATTGTTTATTCTATTTTTTTTGCTTCAATATTTGAGGAAATGGTGGTGGAGGTTTCTCCACAGTAATCTTCATTGGTGTAAATGGATATTCTAAGTCTGGGTATTCATAATCCTTTTTTTTCGATATCCACTTTCTCTTTTTCAGTTTATGATTCTTTCTATACTCTCGTTTCGAATTCTTTTCCACTTCGTAATTGTATCGCTTTTATCTATTCTTTTCCTTGATCTTTAAGATTTGGTTCCACAGTACTAGGAAAAGTTCCTAATGTTCGGTTACTAAGCGCAGTAGCGATATGCCCTAATTGATTTTCAATATTCTTAATTGCAGTTCCTTGATTTTGTAATTGATTTCCTTGAATTTGTAAATGATTTCTTTGATTCTGCAATTGTTGACCCATGTTTAATATTAGCTCTTCCATAAATAACTTCTTTTCCATAATTTGAGTGTTGTTGTAAATCTTATAGGATAAGAAGGTCTATAGTTAACATTTCCTTGGTTGGATGAACTTCTTAATGGGTTCACTGGGTTGTTTGTCTAATGTTAATTTGTAGAATAATAGTTATTCCAATTAAAATTTTGATGATTCTTCCAATCCGGGTTATAATAGTTTGAATAAAGGTTGTTAGGTCTATTAATAGCATTTAAAGTCTCATATGAAANTTGAATTTGTAATTGATTTCCTTGATTCTGCAATTGTTGACTCATGTTTAATATCAGGTCTTCCATAGACAAATTTTTTTCTTTAATTTGAGTGTTACTGTTAAATCCTAGAGGATAAGAAGGTCTACAATTAACATTTCCTTAGTTGGATGAATTTCTTATTGGGTTTACTGGGTGTTTTACCCATTGTTAATTTGTAGAAAAATTGTTATTCTAATTAAAATTTGGATGATTCTTCCAACCTGGGTTTTGAATAAGGGTTGTTGGGTCTATTAATAGCATTTAAAGTCTCATCTGAAGGTTAAACATCCAAAAATTGCCCAGATGAATGCTCTTCCATCATAGGAGGTGTTGGAGAATAATTTATTCCATAATGATCTAATTTCTTTAATATTGTAGCAATCTGCGAAACTAACATAGATATTGCATCAGAATCATGGATACTAGCCACTCTTTTAGGATTTACCCTTTCATAGGGCCATTGAAAATTGTTGGTAGCCATCTCTTCCATTAACGAATAAGCCTCATCAAAAGGTTTTGACATTATAGAACCACCAGCCGTAGNGCAACAATCTACAAAGCTAACATAGATATTGCATCAGAATCATGGACACTAGCTACTCTTTTAGGATTTACCTTTTCAAAGGGCCATTGAAAATTGTTGGTAGCCATCTCTTCTATTAACGAATAAGCCTCATCAAAAGGTTTTGACATTAAAGAACCACCAGCCGCAGCATCTATGATCGATCTGAGTGATCCCACTAATCCATTATAAATAGTTTGAATTATCAACCAATCTGGTAACGAATGATGAGGGCATTTCCTAATAAGATATTTAAATCTTTCCCAAGCTTCGTATATTGACTCTCCATCAAGCTGACAGAACGATGTTATGTCATTTCTAAATTTAGCAGTTTTAGATGGAGGAAAATATTTGGATAGAAATTTCTGTGAATGTTCTCCCCAAGTTCTAATAGATCCTGATGCTAACAAATTTAACCACATTATAACCTTATTTCTCAGTGAAAAAGGAAAAATTCTAAGTCTAACAACATCGTTTGAGACTCTGTCATATTTAAAAGTAGCACACAGTGGAAAAAGTCTAAGTCTAACAAATCGTTTGAGACTCTGTCATATTTAAAAGTAGCACATAGTTCTAAAAAACTAGCGAGGTGTAGTTCGAAACTCTGTCATATTTAAAAGTAGCACACAGTTCTAAAAAACTAGCGAGGTGTAAATTAAGATCATCTTTTTGTGTACCTCCGAATTGATTGTTTTGTACCATTTGGATAACAACAGGTTTAAGCTCAAATGAAATAGCAGTTACATCAGGATTTTGGATAGACAAGGGAATTTCATCTGCTGTAGGATTTGCATAATCTCGTAGGGGTCTAGGTTGGTGTTCATTCTCTATTCCTTGATTGTTCAAGTTGTTTTCCATTGTATCAGAATTTCTAGGTTCTCTTCTCAATCTTCTAATTTTTCTAACAGTGTCTCTAATTCCGAATTGTCGGGTATAAGATTTTTAGGTCCAAATTTATGCATACAATTTGAAATCAGTACACAGTAATATATAACTAAATATGAAAATAAGTTGCAATTCAAGTAAAAATTTTCTAATAATCCTAATTTGTCTGTTACTTTAATTGTGATTTTTGTTTACTCACTCCCTGGAAACGGCGCCAAGAACTTGACTGCAACTTTATATATGCTTAAAAATATAAGTATTTAATACTGTTGCTAAAAGATTTAATTTCTTAGCAATTGTACCAAAACTTAATAACGTTATAGATTCAATAAATATGGACATAATAAATATTCAATAATTGTAAAGTCACACTTATCAACGCAAGTATACATATCGCAATATGGACGTAATAAATATTCAATAATTGTAAAGTCACACTTATCAACGCAAGTATACGTATAGATGGACGTAATAAATATTCAATAATTGTAAAGTCACACTTATCAACGCAAGTATACGTATCGATCAGATTTAATTCCTCAGCAACTGCACCAAAACTTAATAACAGTTATAGATTCGATAAAGATTTACGTAATAAATATTCAATAATTGTAAAGTCACACTTATCAATGCAAGTATACGTATCGCTCAAATAATATAGGGCTCTAATGGAGTCCTAGATATCGATCTCACAGGGAGTAATATTAGAACTATGAACTAAGATTTTAGAAAGCAATACTTTAATTGCAACAATGAAGTTCAATTTGCTTATCTGTCACTAATAGGCAATTGAAATAAATATGTAATTTTAATAACTATTAAATACCTAAATATACTAATGAAGGCTCAAATGTGATACTTAATATATAAAAAAGCATTATTCTTCTTGTCAAGAAATTATAGTGAACGGATAAAGTGAATCAGTTCAAATTATATTGTGCCAAATAGGAGCTTACTTATACTTTACCCTTAGGTCCAGGCATAAAGAACATTGACTAATCCTATGCTTGTTTACTAAATCTGCGGCTAGGCTGGGAGGATACCGGCTCTCTTTGGAGCTCCCACGTTCCCCTCGCTTGAGGGCTAACATCTACATTTCAACACACAAACGATAGGACTGAATTGAGGATTTTAGTCTATTACTCTAAAATCTCCGATTCTACGCCTGATAATTTTATTTCCATATTTATTTGCACCCAACTTCCAAGGGCTTTGACCTCCCTGGATCTTGGATGTAATCTTCACTTTAGCTGTAAAGNTTGACCTCCCTGAATCTTGGATGTAATCTTCACCTTAGTTGTAAAACTCAACATATTTTAACAAATCAATTGTCCAGATTTAAAGTAAATTAAGATCGAAGTGAAAAGTTCATCACAATTTCTTAAACATGTTCATGGCTTCACGAATTCGAATCACCATTTCACAAATCTCAAGACAAGGAGAAAGACAGAGAAAACTACTCAGATCTCATGGGAATCACCATTTCACAAATCTCAAGACAAGGAGAAAGACAGAGAAAACTACTCAGATCTCATGGTATCACCATTTCACAGAAGACAAGGAGAAAGACAGAGAAAACTACTCAGATCTCATGGAAAAAACACAACAAAACTTGAATTCATATATAAAATCAAAGTCATACAAACTACAACAAGTAAATAACTTATCTCTAATTTATTCCCAAGAACACGCCTCGAAGTTCCTCTGAATCTCTTCCTTTGNAATAGGAGCATACCTATTCTTTACCCTTTGGTCCAGGCATAAAGAACATTGACTAATCCTACACTTGTTTACCTAATCTGTGGCTAGGCTGGGAGGATACCAGCTCACACTTTGGAGCTCCCACGTTCCCATCACTTGAGGGCTAACATCTACACTTAAACACCCAAACGATAGAACCAAATTGGGGATTTTAGTCTGTCACTCTAAAATTTCCAATTCTACGCCCGATAATATTAGNCAAGGAGGAAGAAATCTCTCACTTTCCCTCCACTCTTACAATCTCTCGAAAAATTCCTCACAATATTGGAACCTTTCTAATCTCTAGGAACTCTCTCTAGCACTACCTTTACTCCATAGATTCTTTCCCCCCTTCTCCAGGCTCTCCAATTTTAGGACAAAATAGACTTCTAAAGTTGTGGATGATCTTTCTCAAGAGTTGCCTAAGCATCCCTTTAGAATTTAGCCTTATCCAAAGCTTGAGTAGGCATATCCACCGAGCTCGCCGTCGGCGGCCTCGAGAGCGCCGTCAGCGGATTTCTGAAAAATTTTGTCCTCGGGAAAAACTCGTCGTCGGCGGGGTCGAGGACACTGTCGGCGGCCTAGTTCAAATTTCCACATTTTTGTCCTTTTTCCTCTAAATTTGTTCCTTTTTACATTTTTTTGCTCCAATGACTCTAATTCATCATTCCTGCAATAAGACATCAAAAATACATTTCTTTAAAGTGCAATATCATCAAAAATAGTATAAAATAGGTATGAAAATCTCAACATATTTTCCTTAGGTCAATAGTCAAGTGAAGTTCATCTGTTGTTGGATTCGCATAATCTCTTAAAGGTCTTTGTCGATTTTCATTTATTGGCTTACTTAAGTTATTCACCATTTCTTGTAAATTTTTAATTTCTCTTTGTTTTTTTCAAATTTTTCTAATAGTACATTCTAATTCTAAATCGTAATGTACTAAACCCTCAAATCCAATTNTAACATTTTTGTGGCTCAACCAATTCAAATCACCATTTCACAAATCTCAAGACAAGGAGAAAGACAGAGAAATCTACTTAGATCTCATGAGGAAAACACAACAAAACTCAAAATTCATATATAAAAGCAAAGTAATATAAACTACAAAAATAAATAAATTATCTCTAATTTCTCCCCAAGAAAACTCTTTGAAGTTCCTCTGAATCTCTTCCTTTCTTTACAGCACAAATAATTTATTCCTCCACAAGCAAACTCCTCGAAGTTCCTCTGAATCTCTTTCTTTCTTTACAACACACAAAATTCTAATTTCTCCCCAAGAACACTCCTTGAAGTTCCTCTGAATCTCTTCCTTTCTTTACAACACAAGCAATTCCCTTCGAAGAACACTCCTTGAAGTTCCTCTGAATCTTTTCCTTTCTTTACAGCACACGATTCCTCTTCAAAGCAGCAAGGAGGAAGAAATCTCTCACTTTCCCTCCACTCTTACAATCTCTTTCTCCCCAAGAACTCTCCTCGAAGTTCCTCTGAATCTCTTCCTTTCTTTACAGCACACAGAATTTATTCCTCCACAAGCAAACTCCTCGAAGTTCCTCTGAATCTCTTTCTTTCTTTACAACACACAAAATTCTAATTTCTCCCCAAGAACACTCCTTGAAGTTCCTCTGAATCTCTTCCTTTCTTTACAACACAAGCAATTCCCTTAAGAACACTCCTTGAAGTTCCTCTGAATCTTTTCCTTTCTTTACAGCACACGATTCCTCTTCAAAGCAGCAAGGAGGAAGAAATCTCTCACTTTCCCTCCACTCTTACAATCTCTTTCTCCCCAAGAACTCTCCTCGAAGTTCCTCTGAATCTCTTCCTTTCTTTACAGCACACAGAATTTATTCCTCCACAAGCAAACTCCTCGAAGTTCCTCTGAATCTCTTTCTTTCTTTACAACACACAAAATTCTAATTTCTCCCCAAGAACACTCCTTGAAGTTCCTCTGAATCTCTTCCTTTCTTTACAACACAAGCAATTCCCTTCGAAACGAGCAAGGAGGAAGAAATCTCTCACTTTCCCTCCACTCTTACAATTTCTCGAAGAATTCCTCATAATATTGCTCCTCGAAGTTCCTCTGAATCTCTTTCTTTCTTTACAGCACACAGAATTCTTCTTCGAAGTGGAAGGAGGAAGAAATCTCTCACTTTCCCTCCACTCTTACAATCTCTTGAAGAATTCCTCACAATTGTTACACTCTACGGAAAGAAATCTCTCACTTTCCCTCCACTCTTACAATCTCTCGAAGAATTCCTCACAATTTAGACTTTCTACACTTTTTCACGCTTCAATTTTGAGCCTCCTCCTCTCTTAGAACCTCTAGAGTCTTCTAATTTAGACACTCTAGTAAACTCTCTACACACTAATGGAACCTTTCTAACCTCCAGGACCTCCAGGCTCTCTTTCTCTATACACTAATGGAACCTCTCTAACCTCCAGAACCTTTCTAACATCCAAGACCTCTCTAATTTTCGGCCAAAATCTTCTTTTAAAGTTGTGGATGAGCTTTCCCAAGAGTTGCCTAAGCATCCCTTCAAAATTTGTCCTCATCCAAAGCCTAGTTGGACATAATCGCCAAGCTCGCCGTCGGCGGCCTCGAGGGCGCCGTCAACCGACCTTCTTAATAAATTAATTATGGAGTCTCAGGAATATCTTGTCGTCGGCGGTCGTTGGCGCCGTCGGCAGTCGATGGCGCCGTCGGCGCCCTAGTTCAATTCTTCACATTTTGGCCCTTTTTGTTCCAACTTTGCTCCTTTTTACATCTTTTTGCTCCAATGACCCTATTTCATCATTCCTGCAACAAAACATCAAAAACACATTTCTTTAAAGTCCAATATCATAAAAAATAGTATAAAATAGGTATGAAAATCTCAACATATTTTCCTCTGGTCACTAATTCGAAAGAAGGTCTCGAATTCAGTACTATAGGAAAAGTTGATGATTCAAAATTTTGCACGGTCATTCCTAGCGGGTCGGAAGAGAATTGCATTGATGTTGGGGATGACTCTCGAGATCAGTTAATCGAAGACGCCTCGCAAGAATTTGAGGAAGAAATTAAATTAACTATTGATGAATTGAAGGAAATTAACCTCGGGACTAAGGAGCAGCTCTGACCTACATTTATAAGTTCCTTACTCAACAAGGAAGAATCTATGGACCTAATCAAGCTACTGTAAGAATTCAAAGATTTTTTTTGCATGGAGTTATGATAAAATGCCACGATTATCCCCAGAAATAATAGTGCATAAGCTAGGGGTGGACAAGGATATGCCCCCAACAAAGCAACAAGTAGAATGTGCCTCAAGATAGAGCAACAAGCCATTGCTGAGGTGAAGAAATTGATAGATGCTAACTTTGTGGGAGAAGATCAATACCTTATATGGTTTTCCAATAATGTACTAGTTAAGAAGAACAATGGATATATCCTTTTTTATGTTGACTTCAGGGATTTGAAGAAAGCAAGTCCAAAAGATGAATTTATGTTGCTAATACCATAAAATATGGTAGACATCGCTTTGACACATGAGATTTTCTCCTTCATGGATGAATCATCAGGATATAAGAAAATTAAGATGGTTCTAGAGGATGCAACACTTACAGCTTTCAGGATGCTGATTGGTATTTTTTGCTACACAGAGATGCCATTCGAGTTAAAGAATGATGAAGATCTTTGATGACCTCATTAACAACCAAGTGGAGTGCTACATGGATGATTTGGTCATTAACAAAAATAGAAAATAGATCATTTGTATGATTTACGGATTATTTTTGAATGATTACGACAATATAATCTCAACATGAATCCCTTAAAGTGAGCCTTCAACGTTACCTCCACGAAGTTTCTAGGATTCTTTTTCCATCATCGTGGAATCAACATCAATTCAAATAAGATTTAGACATGTGCCAATTCAACCCAAATCTAAAATCCCCAAATTTGACCCAATGTAGCCACGAGCACAAATCTCACCAAATTGAATGCCCCAACCCTAAAATTGACACCCAATTAATGTTGAAAACCCTTCATGACATTTCACTAGACCATTTTGAACTCTCAATTTGGACATGGCCCAACTCTTGCTCAACCAAAACATAAGTCTAACCCAACTTACCTAAGTTGACCAAATGCCCAAATTCCTTCAAATTGACCCACCAAATCAATTCAAAATCACTCAAAATCTTTTCTAAACTCTTTATGATAATCATATGCATCAATTTTCTCAATCAATTAAGGCCAATGTCATAACTAGCCTAACCCAAACCCAACATCAAGACGATTCAACCCAAATTGGAACCATACACCAAAATTAATTAAGCCATTCATAAGTTACCAAACTGATGACACCACAACCACCAAATAGATCCTAGTGACCAGGCTAGACCCACCTAGCCTGCTATAAAAGAGCTATGGACTAATGGTCCCATGATTAAATCATTTTACCAATTTTTATCCTAAACTTGAATTATCTCCTCCATCATGCCATGACATTTATTATATATATATCATGACCGCCATAACCTCCCTGAGCCGCCCCTTGACCTCCCGGAGCCATAAATTAGGGGGTTAATCATCATTAGCCACTCCCTGACCTCCCTAATCCAAGAAGTTACTGAACCCTAGCCAGCCACCACCACAACCATGGGAAACAACCAGCCTAAGGCAGCCCCAAATGGCCAAAACCCAAAATTTAAACTCCTTGATTTGGCTCACTCCCATTGGCCATTAGAGCCTTTCTTCCCTCCACTTTAGAATGCTTTAGCATCCAATTCTTAGCCTTGAGCTCCACCATGCAGGCATGGATCTAAATTGACCCCTCCTTGGCTAAAAAAAGATGAGCTTGAAACATAATGGAAACTCCGTCAAAATCTCACCAGAGCTTCTTCAAACCTTCCTAAGTGTAATCCCTTTGTTCTCAACCACCCATAACCACTCTACAGAGTCAATTTATCTACTAAAATTCGCCACAAAACCAGGACAGATTTCTCCACATCACTACAGTGAACCAAACTTCAATTAATTGTGCACACACCATTCCCCGAGAGAAGCTGATTTCCCACAATATTTGCATCACAGAGAGCCTCTAAAATAGCTCTAGACCAATAACTAATATCCACTATGATCGAAATCATATCTAGACTATTCACCAGGGCCTCATCTGGAGGTTCATTGGATACGATCAAAGCTACCACAACCATATGATTGAGGCCTCCCCTCTCAGAAAAAAGTATTGAACCTCAACCCTAAAACAAGCTTAATTTGATTCTCCATGTCTTTTTACTGTATTTCATACCGTATAAGACATTTAGAGACAAATCCCATGCAATTTAATTGAGTCTAGAAGAAGATCTTATGGTTTTAGTGTGAACGGCTTACTGGTTAGCTCCTTTGGGGACGATGAATGGATGTCATCTAATCGCACATGTATTGGATGGATGGAGGAGATCAAGGCGAACGAGCGGATGGAACAAAAAGGCGGGCCACGTGGTAGCTGAGGTGGCTGGCGATGTCCAATGGCGGAGCATCGTTTGGTCTTTCGGAGCTGCCCATTATCCAGTGAGTGTCGCGCATTTAAATAGAAAAATATGGATTTATTTTATTTAATTAAATACCAAAATTTTGAATATCCATATCTTTCTCTAAAAAAATCATAAAAGTAAAATACAATTACCCTCTTGCTTAGTGAACAGAGGAGAATAATGTGGACTAAAAATAAAAATTATTTGTTGATTCACTGATTTTTAATGAATTAACAACTCTCTCTAGTTTTTTAATTTATTATGATCAAGCATTGCTCACCATGGCTTGAAATTTTTAGAGTTTATTCCTTATGACATAGAGGATGTTTTCTGATCTTTCCAAGGTCGGAGGGCATTTGTATGCTTCTAACCCTAATTTTCAAGCTAAGATTACTATTTTGGCCTATTTTAATTATATAAATTGAAAAACCACTCAAAAAATTATGGAAAAAATTTTGATAGGTTTCCTATGGTCAGAGAAGCTTAAAAAACATATCATGATGGCTTGAATAATTTTGTAAATTTCTATATTTGCTTAAATGTATATATCTTTCTTTATTTTAGGTAAATTAAATACTAACCAAAAATTGACAAAATCAATTCCACACTGTCTATAAAAATCATGTTTGCCCACTGTAAAAATTTAAAAATTATTTCACTAAGTTTGAGCATTAAAGTTAATTATCTAAGGAAGCTTGTATTTTTGTACAAAAATAATTATTTTAAATTAAATACACTTTTATGAAAAGTGGTTTTCTGAGTTCCTTGTAATGGGGAACACTTAGCAAAAATAAAAGTTATTTTTGATAAAATACTTTATTTTTGAGCTACAGTTCAAGTTTAAAATAATTAAAAGTAATTAAAATTCAAAAAGTACAAAAATATTTTAAAATGTGCCTAATTATTTCCTAATCACTTAGAACTCATTAGGATATTTTTCCTAATTTTTCTAACTTAAAATAAATTTTTAAAAAGCTTAAAAATGAATTTTTCTCATTTTCCCATTAAAATAATTATATTAAAAAAATTAAAAATAATAAAAATACAAAATTTATTTCTCTGAATTTTTTGAACTAAGAGAGGTTTAATAAAAATATAAAGATTAATTTGGTAATTAAAAAATTATTTTACATTTAATTAAATCATTAAAAATGATTCAAAATTAAATAATAAGAATAGGAATTTAATTCAAAAAATCATGAAATTTTGTCTAAGTGTTTCTCTGACCTAAGGGATCCTCTAGTAGTTTTCTCATGAATAAAAACTTTATTTTAGATAGTTAAGTAAAATCAACTTTGAAAATACTACCTTTTAAATTGAAATGATTATTTAAATTAAATTAAATTTTGAAAGCCCACATTTTCTCCTTTGGTGTCTTAATTGGCCCATGGATATGACACTTTAAATTCTCAAAATCATTTGCATTTTGATTAATGAGTTATTAGGTGAAGAACCTCAAAGGTGAAGGGGTGACTTTAGATTTTGATGCCTTAATTAAAATTTAAGATTAACCAAGGGAAAATGGTTAATTTTGATCCTAATAAACATATTTGGATGATTAAAATACATGAGATTAAAAGGTAGAAATTCACTTGCACGTTTTTCCAAAATAAAAACAAAGTTGTAATTTTTTTTAATTAACATGACTTGGAACTCAAATAAAATTAAATAATTCTCAAGTGATGGGTTTGAGTTAGAAAGCTACTATTCTATTAATTTTAAGCCCTTAATTGATGACAATGTGATCTTTTAAAAAGAATGCATGTCATTAAACTCAAAATTTTGTTAATTACCATTTCACTTATTTTGATTGTTCGGGGCTTGATAGTGACCTAGGCCTGGAATTTAAACTCATTTGATTAGGTTTAAAAGATAACATGATTGACTATTAACACCTATTTACACTACAAGCCGTAATATAACTGTGAAAAACAAAACCTTTACTTAATTAAATTTACTACAGAAGCACCCATCCACATAACTCTTAAATGAAATATCGATTGATTGATTGAGTGTCATAGCCTTGGGATAAATAAAACATCAAGTTTCCTTGAGAAATGGGATAACCTTAGCTTAACCTTAGATGATTAATAAAACAATATGATAAGTTCAAAATGAACTCGAAATATTTCAAGAAATTATCAAAGTGGTTCAGGGTCATGCTTCGAGCACTTTGAAATCTCTTGAAAATTTTGAAGGACAAATTGAACTAGTTATACTTTGTTCTAAAATCATCCACTTAGATTTTCTGAGACTCAATAAACTCATAACTTGGGGTTTGGTAGGTATTCCTTCTTCTACTCTTGTAATTTGAATTCCTTGCAAAAATTCTATACATATTGCCTAAGATAACCTTTTAGGTGGACGAGCGAGAAGAATGGACAGGTACGCTTTTATGTTATTGCATATACTTTTTTGTACCTCTTGTCTCTTCCTTGCATGCTTAAAGTCACCCTGCATGTACAAATTAAAACTAAAAATTAAATAAGATAAAATTCACCGCCACAACAGTCAAAATATAAAATAACTCAAAGTTTAATCACAAACAAAACAAAACAAACATTACAACTAAATTAAAAAGTCTCTATCATATGATCATGACTCCCTTTGAGGAGGTAACCAACAGTTTCCAATGAGTTTTCCCACAATCTGAATGAAAGTACGGAACTCATTAAGTTGGGTTTAGTAAATTCATTTAGACTAAGAGAATCTGAAAGAAAATAGTGGCAACAGAATGAGGGAACCATAGGATCCTAAGCGGTGTCGCTCTAATCAACTTTAACATTCCCCATAATTTTTAAATTACTTTAGGAAACATTTGATTTAACATCAAGACTTGACACATTAGAAAACTTAAACTCACAACGACGAGGGTCTTGGAGCTAGCATTGTGGGCAACACGACCATCTTCAAAAGCAAAACATATCTACACTTACAAAACCATTCTTTAAAATTAAACAACAAGCAATAGTATTTCAATGTTGTCCGCCTTGTGTGACATAATTCCTCAACTTTTCTATAGGCCTATGCATAATCATGTTGTGTAATTTAAGCTATAACTCGCTT
Source organism: Phalaenopsis hybrid cultivar (assembly GCA_002079205.1). NCBI lineage: Eukaryota > Viridiplantae > Streptophyta > Magnoliopsida > Asparagales > Orchidaceae > Phalaenopsis > Phalaenopsis hybrid cultivar. The sequence continues at coordinate 31,419 of JXCR01091280.1, read as the reverse complement.
TAGGATTCAAAGGTTGTCGTTCGCCGTGACCTAAATCCTCACATCTTCCAGACTATTTGTCTGACCGGTTCACACAAATGTAAGCTCTAATTAATAAAATTGGCAGGATGAAACATTCAAATAATTCTCCATTTAATTGAAACCAAACCATAGGATAGACTGGGAGGTCACCAAGGTTCTCCTTAAGGTCTGTGACAACCCCTAGTTCTTCTTCCTTTCCGTTCTATAAAATGTTCCAAATTTGAGACATTCCCCTTTGACACCTCCTTGTCCAATCTCATTGAAAAATCCTATTTCTTTGACCTCGTTGAAGACAATATCCCCTAATTTTTATCAAAAGTTTTCTTAGGTGACTTCGGTTGTCTAAGATATAATTAACAATAAGAGCTTGCCTTCATTCATGAACCCAGCTTCATATAAACCCTATGTAATATTTCGTATTAAATAGGGGAACATGTCTGCTTAAAATAAAATGGTTTCGCAGACCAAATGGATGTCATATATTTTCTAGTTTATTTAATTGATCGTCACCCATAAGTCTTTTGTTTATCTTTTGAGATAAATGTATAGCTTGAGGTGTAGTTCTCTTTTAATTGAACTATGAAAAATATGGGATTAATTTGATTCATATTTTTTAAAACTATAAATATATATGTAAATTAAATGTCCCTTTGAAGCGGGCTACAGGATTCTGATTTCGGCTGCCGAGAGCTTTCACGGGATGACCCCCCCTAAGAAAACTATAGCGTCGACTAGTGAACAATTAAGAGTAGAATCTCATAGAAATGAAGAAAGATTACAGCCACATAATTTGATTGGGAGACATATGATTTAGAGAGCGGAATCATTTGTTGAATCTAAAGGTAGAAGAAGGAATAGGCCCTCTACATCTACTAGAGGGACGTCTACTTCTCGATCTCCATCACTTGAAGGAATTATGGACCAACTCTTGATTCAATAAATGGACATAATTACTATTCAAACTTAGTTGGGAGAGGTAGGAACAAGAAATTCTTATAATGATGAATATCAGTAGAGGAGAGTTCAACATGATATTGATTTTAAAAGGACTATGGCAAGATAACTTAGGGGTGAACCTAATGTGGACTTTCCTGCTTGCCCCAATTTCACTCCCCATGGTCCTATTCATGAAGAAGAAGAAGAAGAAGAAGAAGAATCTGATGATGAGGAACGAAATGAAGATTGATTTTTATGAGTTTAGTTTAACTTATTTTGATGTTTGTTTTTTTTTTTTTGTATTTATAGTGTGATGTATTATTTTTTGGAACCTATTATAGGAAGAACTTTTATGTTGTGTTGTGAACTGAATCTATAATAGTAAATGTAGACATTAACTTTTTCTACATTTTTAGTATTTCGTGTTTAGTTTTTTAGTTTTTGTATTTTTGTTTTTAATTTTCGGCAAATTATTTAGAATATATTATGTTTTATTTAATGCTTTAAAGCCAATATGTAGTTTTACAGTTAGTACCTGTAGTATACCAGAGCCTAGTTTCATAGTTAGAAATCTTCTACAGCTCAGTTTTTATTTTCATGCATTTACTGTTTACTCTCACCTACTAAATTTTATACTAAAAATATTTTTAAAATCATTTAAAAACTTAAGTTTGAGGGAAAGAAAAATTTATTTTGAAAAGAAGTAACTTAATTTTAATTATCCTCAACTATCTTTATTTTTAAAATTAAATTAACATGCCTTGGAATATCAAGATTTAACTTTAAATGGTTATACTTTTGTTTATAAATATTGTGATAAATTTATGTAAAATGTTTTTAATAATGAAGGTCAATTCTAAAGTTAAAGATATTTGCTATGATAGGATAACACTATGTTTTTCTATTTATAGTAAAAAAAATTATATTTTTTAAGTGTTAAGAATTTTAGAGTTTCACGTAAGGAGAAAAGAATGAGACTTTGTGAAAAATCATAAACTAATATGAATTTATAAAGTGAAGAAAGGTATAGAGTTTTAACTTTAAAAAGAGAATAGTGAAGTTCAAAATTATTAAAGGCTATCCAGATATAGTAAACCTCACTTGGTAAGAAAAAGAAAAAGAAAGCTTTAAAAATATCCTAAAAGAAAATAAAAAAAAAATAAAAAAAAGAGAAAAAAAAAGAAAAGAAAAATAAGTAAGGAGAAGCTTGAGGAGATGCCTAATAAAAAAATGGCTTCGCTTGAATCAACTTATGAAGGAGCTTTATTACTCTTTCTACACTTATATTGGAGTATTAGTAGCATTCCTAGTAAAGTTTTCATGACTTTATTTTTCATATGAATGTTCTAAATATCCTTAATATTATAAATTACAATTCTTCTTGAAATGAATAGAGATTCAAAAATCTTAAACTTGATTACTAAATATTTCTAGACTTAGAATATGAATCTAAGTTATTAAAGGTTTTTCTTAAATTTTTCTATTTTATTATTAAATTAATGTGTGGAAGTTATAAGTAAATCTCTATCCTAAGTCATATGCTTTTATGTAATAAAATTGTCACTTGATGAAAAGTAACATTTAAGTTTGGGGGATTTTGATACACCAAAATAAAATATTATTTTAAGTGCATATTTTATGCTTATTTTGGTTGATATTGCACTTTAAATAAGGTTATTTTCATGTTTTTGTTGCAGGTATATCATGTTTAGGTATTTGGAGCAAAAATGACAAAATGGACAAAATTTGGAGCCAAAATAGCCAATTTTGGGATTCTGGCGCATCATGGGATAAAATCCAGAGTGCTGGAACATGGTGTGTCAGATCAGCGCATGATGCGCTAGAGACAACTTTTTGCAAATTGAGATGGTTTGAGATGAATTTTGCACGAATTTCAAAATGACACTTGTTCTACACACCTCTTGAAGTGATTCAATGCATATAGACACTTTGGAAGGTTCTATTGTGAAGGGATATGTCTCTTAGATAAAATGATGCATCTTTTGAATTCAAAAGAGTTGACTTTTGGATGGAACTCTTGGAGGGAATTTTGAATTCTTTCAAGAGAAGGAAACCCAAAAAAAAGTTGAAGACTTCAAGGAGTTGAAAGGGGGACAAAAATGGAAGAGAGAGAGAGTTCGCATGAGAGAGAGAGAGAAGAGGAAATTTTCTTCTAGGGATGTAAGAGGGGAGGGAAGGTGAGAGATTTCTTCTTCATTACACTTCTAAGAGAGAATTGGGAGTGATTTGAAAGAATAAAAGGCTTGGAGGGAACTTCTAAGGATTTTCCTGGGAAGGATTTTGAGATAAGTTGTATTTTTATTTCTTTTGTTTTGTAAACCTTTTTTATATATACATGAAATCCGTGTTTTATCATATTGTTGATCTCACTTTTGGTTGAGGTTTAGTTTTTTTCCTCTTTAGTAGCCTAAGGTCTAACCATAAGACTTTTCTATTGACTATTCTTAGAAAACTAGAAAAGTCACCCTCAGCATTAGAAATTATTAACCTCTTCTCTACTCAACTTGAAGTTCCACATGTTGGTCTCAACCTCTAAATACTTAGTAGGTAGGGTCACTATGGGGGAAACTCAAGATGAGCCACCCTTAGGGTTGCTAGACCTTAGGGTTGACCCTAGGTGTTGGTCTGGAGCCAAGGCACTCACTNTTCGTGAATTGAGAATGGTTGAAGATCTCCTTTAATACATTATTCTCGTCCATCTTTATAGTACTTGATACACTGATGTAGGGATGACAATACCATATTATACTCACGAATCCAAGGATGTCCAAGTAAAACATTGAATGCAGTTTATGAATCAATGATATGAATTTTGTAGTTGTTACCAAATCTCCGGCCTTTAACATCAAAGTAATAGATCCCATAGCTCTTTCTCCTTTCTGGTTGAATCCCCTTAACATCATTTTATCATTATCAAGCTTTTGTACATCGATATCCAGATAAGCTAATGTTCTATGATTCATTATATTCAATGAAGCACCTGGGTCTACTAAAACTCTGGAAAGAACAACTTTTCCAATATTGACTGAAATGTAGAGTGGTCTGTTGTGATCTGCTGTCCCAAGTAGAAGGTCTTCATTTGAAAAGGTGACTTCAGGTTGATCTTGTAATGAACAAGCTACCTTAGAGGATGTACTAGTCAACTGGGCTAAGTAAATTTCAGGGTCGAGTAGGGCCTCGACGAGTGCGTGTCTCATCTCCTTCGACAAGGTTAGAGCATCAAAAATACTTAGCTTCACTGGTAGTTTCCTTAGGTGAGTGAGTACGTTATATTTCACTTTATTGAATTCCTTAACTTGGTCTAGAGGAGATTTCTTCTCCACAAGTGGAGGTGGTTCCTCCCGAGTGATTTCTTGTTTCTCTTTTTCCATTGGGGCCACTCGTGGAGGAAACACCTTGCCACTCCTTAAATTTATTTGTGTAATTTCTTCCAGTTCTTGTGTTGACTTGGTGGAAGTCTCTCCTCACGTAATAGTTGAATCCTTTGCATCTAAATCTGACTCTGAAGATTTAAAACTAACTGTAATAGGTGTTCATTTGAACTCGAGGGTTGGCTCCTCACTCGACAAATTATTGTAATCGAAATCTCCTTCACTTCCACTATCTTGATCATCACTACTGGTGGATTGTACGATTTGAGGATTGTCTTGAGAATCAAAATTGCAAGTAATCTGGTAATTGATATTGATATTCGTAGAAGAAAGAATCAAAACATAACAAAAATTAAAAGTGTTATCATTATAATATCCTGACGGGATAAAAATATGATCATACAGAGTAATAGGCTCGAGGATTTTCTCCCCCAAGTCACTAAACACTACCCTATCAAAAGCAGCCCCTATCCTAAGCTTCACTCTATCGATCTCATTGTTTTCCTTATCATCATTTATCTTCTCACATACAAGCTTTTTTGGTGCCTTCTCGGGTGTAACCTGAATGGATGGTTGATCTTCAATGACAACTTGAGCTGAACCAATCTGGACTTTGTTTAAAATCTTCTTGGATGACTTATTCCAAGCTTTCTTACAACTTTCACCTTCAGTAAAAGAATCGACCAGTTCGGCGGTGATCATATTTATAGAACCTATGACTGGTTCACGTAAATATTCTTCTAGGAGAGTTATAGTTCCATCTTGATAACTCCTTGCGAGCCAATCCTTAAAAGTGACACAATTTTTGATCGTATGACCCAACATCCTGTGGTAAGGATAATAGTTTGGACTATCTATCCTACCAGCTTCTTCCGGCCTCTTAGCTTCTGGAAGCTTTAACTCAACCTTCTTTGATAAGTTCCTAAAAATCTTGGCCACTGCCTCATTTTTGAAAGAGTAGACCTTGTTCAATAGTTTTGTTAGGGTTGGTTTATTGTAGGTTCTTGGTTGATTTGAAGATTTCCTTGTTGAACAAACCACAGTGCATACTGTCGATCTTGAGGATAGGAATACTGAGGCACAAACTGCTGATCGGGTTGAGGATATTGAGGCGGACGCTGAATAACTTGCTGGTTGAGTGGCAGAGTAGCTTGGGGACCTAATTGCTGTTGTTGATAGGACCATCGAGGATGGTCATCCCTATTCATTGGCTGCTTCCTTTAATCAACTGCAGATACCGTCCCAACTATCTTGTCATAAGCCTTTGTTGGTCTGGCCCTATCTGCTTTCCCTTCATTTGAGTGCTTAAGCTCCTCTTAAAGCTTCGTAGCCTTGGTGAGGAGCTTCTTAAAAGACTTAATGGTATGTCCCTTAAGCATGAAATCAATCTTTCCATGAATATTATCGAGCACTATATCAATTACATATTTTTCATCAATCTGTGGTTTGCATTTCATGCTTAAGTTTCTCTACCTTAAGATATAATCCGCCAGTGTCTCATTGGGCTTCTACTACTCCTAAATAAGATCTCTTATAGTCACGTGGCACTATGTCCAGCAAATCTCTGCACGAATAGACTTTATAATTCAGTAAATGTTTTTACTGATTCGTTAGGAAGATCACCGTACCACTCGAAGGCTATCCCCGATAGGCTGCTAACAAACAGTCTGAAAAGAAGAGCGTCGTTCCCATTTATGTTGCAATAATTCGCTCTGAAGTGTGCTATACGCTTCCTCAGGTTTCCTATTCAATCTAAATCTTTGAAGGTAGGAGGCACAATTCCCTTAGGAAATGAGACAGAATCAAACTCTTGTGGGTAAGGCCTACCCTTTGGAACTAATGATCCTCACTTAGACTAGGCTGTGGCCTCTCTAACCTGCTGGTCCACAAATTGCTTAATGTCCTTCTCAGGTACCAAACTCTGAACAAAGTTCCTTTTAGGCTCGTCTTCTGTATTGGTAGAGGTATCATCCCTTTTATCATCCTTGATATGCACTATATCTTGTGGATGCACCTCCACAGCTGCTGGAGTCAAAGACCGTGCAGACATCACATTGATTGCAGCAAGCACCTCTTGCATTATTTTCTCTAATCTAATGATCTACTCATCTTGAATCTAAACTACTCTATGAGAGTCTGTCTCGGTATCCTCTTCATCAGAAGGTTGAATTTCTCATTAGGCTGCTTGGGCTCTCGTGTCAACCATATTGAATTCAGTGAATTCTTCATATGAATATGTATCGACATCACTGATTCATTGCATTTTGGAAACATAACTCAGTTCGGTTTGTAAGTTGTCCAATCTAGCCATGATTGAGTTCTCTTCAGCTACTTTGATATCCGACAAAGTTTGTTGCAATTGTCTCTCCCCTATCTCTATAGTTAGGGAAATTATAGTGGCATCAGTCAAGCTATCGGACTCATCTTTCTTTCTTGTAAAATGTTCCTCCATCTCTACAAGTCTGAAGACTTTTGGAATCCAAATCTTCTTCCTTAGAGATGTACGAGGACAAAGTGTTATGTTGAAATCATCGGAATCACAGGAAAAGGTATGTTCCCCATCAAGTAATCTAGACCCCGTGGTAGAAGCATTCTTATTGTAAGAATCTCTAAAGAACTTCTTTTGCAATACGTCAGGCTGAATCCTAGGACCGAATTATAATTTGACTGGTATTCTGTTCTTCAGTGGTTCAGTAGTGATAACGGGAACTGAAACTATGTCAACTCGAGGTCCTAAATGGAGTGTAGCAGATATACATGACACATATGTCTTCCAAAATTTCTGAAATCTCTGCGGGCATCTCAGGACTTCATCTTTCACTTTTGATGAGATTATAGGTCCCATCTTCTTTACGAATTCATCCACACTACAATGTTCTTCCCTTGCTAGCTTTTTGAATACGAACCGGACTCGAGATAGGGGGGCTATTCTCTCTCTCACCCCGCTCTATCTATGAAGTAATGGCAAAGCTGTGGCAAATCTGTAGGGGCTTTCCTCAACGAGAGCAGTGGAAATTGGGTGAAATCTACTCCCTTAAAGAAGACGAGAGGTTTCAAACATTTCCACCTCTTCTAATTGGAGAGATCTGTTACCAGAGGTTACCTTCATAACTTCATCTTTAGCTGACTTACAAACTTTTCTCAATCTATTCCTTCTTTGAGACCGTGTTAGAGGTATGGATCGTGGACTAGATCCAACCTCAAACGCAGATGGAGGAACAAAAATTTCAGGCTCTAATTCTCGTACTACTCTCTTTCCTTTATCAAGAATGAAAGCATACACAACAGTTCTGAGTTCAGCAGTAAACGGGGTAACTAACACAAAAGATGACAGAACTATTAGTCAAACAGGCACGGGAGTCTTAGCAGACTTCATCCTCTTGATGGGAGGGAAATCGTGCTGAGAGAGCAGATTAAATTGAATTGTGGGCTTAACCACCTCAAAAGAAGTTGTCTTGATGACAACACACGGAACTTTCTCCAAAAATAGCTCAACTCCATCAAATCCGAACCCAAACTTGATCATGGATCCTTGGCTGAGAGTAGCCTCGTTGTAAAATGAATTGTTTGCAAAGCTAAACAACAATTTTGGAGTTAACATTATCACTGTCAATTGAAGGTTGGAATGTCAAAAATGGCCTAATCCTTTGCTAAAAGTGGTAAGGAATGTTTGTTTATTGGCCAAAATTTATAATTAAACTGAGATAAAGTGTATTTCAAATTGTAATTAGTGTATAAAAAACAAACTAGCAAAATAAGTGCGAAAAATTAGGTATAATCTGGCTAAAAGTATATTAACCCTAAAGTGATAAGATGTAGTGTGATATTCAGACCCAATCCGAAATAAAAGATATTAAATATCATTTTGGTGAATGTGATTCAGCACCAGACCTATCAGGGGTCCGACCCCAAAAAAGAAATTAAAACCCAAAGGATTCCTGGACTCTTTGTTTATGATGTTTAAATAAAAAGTACTGGAATCCAAAAGAGTTGGTTGTACACATCCAAGGAAGAAATGGACTAAGTAAATGTTAACCTCATTTTTGGTTGAGATTTAGTTTTTTCTCTTTAGTAGCCTAAGGTCTAGCCATAGTACTTTTCCTGTTGATTATTCTTAGAAAACTAGACTTGGAACCCTCAACATTAAAAATTCTACCCTCTTCTTTACTCAACCTGGAGTTCCACATATTGCTTCCAACCTCTATGTACTTAGTAGGTGGGGTCACTGTGGGGGAAACTCAGGATGAGTCATCCCTAGGATTGTTGGACCTTAGGGTTGACCTTGGGTATTGGTCTGGAGCTAAGGCACTCACTACACTCATCTGCACTCACAATCACTCACAACCCTGAGCTCAAATTTCTAACCTAGATCCCTTGATCTTTTGGGATACTCATGTAGATGGTCCCCTAAATCTACTAGCCCTAGGGCTATGGTTTAGCTAAGACCACTATGTAGAGGACCCAAAATGGGGTTTCCTTTGGTCCATGGCTTATTGGTGATGATCGGTACCTCAAATCTGNGCTCAAATTTCTAACCTAGATCCCTTGATCTTTTGGGATACTCATGTAGATGGTCCCCTAAAACTACTAGCCTTAGGGATATGGTTTGGCTAAGACCACTATGTAGAGGACCCAAAATGGGGTTTCCTTTGGTCCATGGCTTATTGGTGATGATCGGTACCTCAAATCTGTCAAAATACCCATCTTGGCCTTTTACCCCTAAAGCACCCCCAAATTACCAAAATACCCCTCTTGGGCTCAAAATTCCAAAAATTCCAAAAATTCTTAGAAAATCCCAATAAATCCCAAATATTCCCAATTTCATTTCTCTAAACTACTATATGACCCAATTTGTCCAATTTGACCAACTTTTACCAAAATCCCCAAATTACCCTTTAAAGACCCAAAATTCCCCAAATCCAACTCAAATATCCATCAATTTGATCTCAATTGACCCCAATTCTAATCCTAAACTCAAATTCACTTTTGATATGACCAAAATACACCAAATCCAAGCTCAATTGGTCCATGATTTGAGCCTAATTTTGATTTGGGCCAAAACCCCAATTTTGACCATATGACTTAGTCTCACCAAATTGAACCCATAGTCTAGTCAATTGGCCTCAATTGATGTTGTAAAATCTTGATAACATTCATATAAATCAAATCAACCATTAATTGGCCTTGTTGAAGCCTCAAATCCATTTGATTTTGGCCTAAATCCAAAATTCCCAAATTTAGCCCTAATTCTGCTAAGTCCCTAACTTTCACCCAATTGATTGCCTTAACCTCCAAATTGACATCCAATTCATGTTGAAAACTATTCATGAGGTCCATACGCTAACCCAAGCTAGACCCAAGCCTAACCCAACATGACCAAATTGATTAAAGTTCAAAATTCTCTCAAATTGACCCTCAATTGAGCTCAAAACAACTATCATCCTTCACCAAAGTTGTTCCTTGTGATCATCTACATCAAATGCAACAATAATTTGAGGTCAATGCATTCCAACCATTTTTCCTTCANAATGTAAGCCCTAACTAATAAAATTTTCAGGATGAAACACTTAAAATATTTCTCCTCAAAACTGAAGCCAAACATTAGAATAGCTTAGAAAGTCATTGAAACACCTAAATACTTCTCCTCAAAACTGAAGCCAAACATTAGGATAGCTTGAGAAGTCACTAGGTTCTCCTCTGGATCCATGACATCCCCTAGTTCTTCCTCCTTTGGATTCTACAATAAAATATTCCAACACCTAAATATTTCTCCTCAAAACTGAAGCCAAACATTAGGATAGCTGGGGAAGTCACCGGAATATTTCTCCTCAAAACTGAAGCCAAACATTATGATAGCTTGGGAAGTCACTGAGGTTCTCCTTAAGACCTAAATATTTCTCCTCAAAACTGAAGCCAAACATTATGATAGCTTGGGAAGTCACCAGGGTTCTCCTCTTACTTCTCCTCAAAGTTGAAGCCAAACATTAAGATAGCTTGGGAAGTCACCGAGGTTCTCCTCTATTTCTTCTCAAAACTGAAGCCAAACATTAGGATAGCTTGGGAAGTCACCAGGGTTCTCCTCTGAACTCAAAACTAAAGCCAAACATTAGGATAGCTTGGGAAGTCACCAAGGTTCGCCTCTGGATCCCCACATCCCCTAGTTCTTCTTCCTTTGGATTCTACAATAAAATGTTCCAAATTTGAACCAATCCTATCCCCTAGTTCTTCTTCCTTTGGATTCTACAATAAAATGTTCCAAATTTGAACCAATCCCCATTCACCCCTAGTTCTTCTTCCTTTGGATTCTACAATAAAATGTTCCAAATTTGAACCAATCCCCTTCCACACCTCTACGGAAGCCAAACATTAGGATAGCTTGAGAAGTCACCGAGGTTCTCCTCTGGATCCATGACATCCTTGAAGCCAAACATTAGGATAGCTTGGGAAGTCACTGAGATTCTCCTCTGGATCCATGACATCCCTAGCATTAGGATAGCTTGGGAAGTCATCGAGGTTCTCCTCTGGATCCATGACATCCCCTAGTTCCTCCTCCTTTGGACTCTACAACAAAATGTTCCAAATTTGAACCAATCCCCTTTCACACCTCTTTGTCCGATCTCATTGAAAAGTCTCCTTTGGATTCTACAATAAAATGTTCCAAATTTGAACCAATCCCCTTGCACACCTCCATGTCCGATTTCTTTGGATTCTACAACGTAATGTTCCAAATTTGAACCAATCACCTTTCACACCTCTATGTCTGATTTCGTGGATTCTACAATAAAATGTTCCAAATTTGAACCAATCCCCTTTCACACCTCTATGTCCAATTTTCGTTGAAGAGTCCTACTTTTTGAAATTCCTTGAAGATAATATTTCTTGATTTTTATCGAGAGTTTTCTTAGGTGGCTTTGGTCATTTAAGATGTAATTAACTATAGGGGCTTGCCCTTATAGGAAGCATGTCTGAACCCAACTTAATATAAACCCTATTTAATACTTTATATTAAATAGGGGAACTTGTCGGCAAATACAAAGGTTTCACAGACCAAACGAATGTCATACTTTCCTTAAGTTATTTGATCGAGTCTCATTCTCAATTCTTGTGTTTATCCTTTGGGATAGATACAGGATTTGAGGTACAGTGTTCTTTCATTTTAAACTACAGAAAATATGGGGTCAGTTTGATTTCATACTTCAACGTCCTTCCGAAGCGGGCGACGGGATTTCAATTCGGGTGACCGACAGCTTCTTACGGGCAACCCCACAACCAAACCATCCCCAAAATAACGCCGACAGTAAACTAGCAAAAAGGAAGGGTAATCTTGTCCAAGAGAGAAGCGAACACATTATCGTTGTATGAAAAGAATCTTCTCTGATAAAGAAGGAGAGAAAAACTAGTCCCTAGCGAAGTCGCAAGAATTTGTCAGCGTCATACGGCTGAGTGTGATTTAATTTAGGGTAATATAGTATTTATAAACTAGGTATTTTAATTTGAAGAAAATAGGGTCAAACTGATCCCATTGATTTCTACAGTTTGAATAATCGAGCTAACCACGAGTAATATACATCCCTGAAAGGTAATACACTACATGATAATAAGCTCAATTAAATAAACTATAGAAGTAAATGACTTCCATTTAATCTGTAAGATTGCATGATGACCAACAAATTCCTTTATTTGATATGGGAGTCAAATAGGATTTATTTTATGTCTGGGTTCTTTTAAGTTCCCTAAAAGGGCAAGCCGTTATAGTTAATCACATCTTAAGGGAACGGATAACTTAACAAAACTCTCGATAAAAATCAGGAATCTTTGGTTTTCATGAATTCAAAAGGGTTTTCAAAAAACATGATAGTGAAATTACCAATAAGGATTAATTCAAAGGTGAAAGATTTTATTTTAAGAATCAAAGGAAGAAAAGTAAAGGAGATTAAAGATCCAAGGTAGGTTCTTGGTAATCCCCTGAACTATCCTAATGTTTAGCTCAGTTTAAGATGATATTAATTTAAGATAACTCTTATCAATTTTATTAATTAAAGATTAGATTTTTGTAATGATGGTTTACACAAAAGACTAGAAAGATAGAAGGTGTTACGTCGAGGGACTTCCTCAGAACTCTAAAAAAAGTTAGGAAATGCTGCATATCCGGACTATGCAGGAGCCTAACAAAAAGAGAGGTTTTATGTCATAAAAGTCAGCCCCTGGATCCTAAGGATTGTTATTTAAACTAAATAAAGGGTCTTGAATGAGCTGCCTACGAAATCTGCTCCAAGTTCCATACTGAAATGTCTTCAGGTCTTCAAGTCTTCAGATCCTCCAATCTTATTATTAAAAGTTTTATTTGTTTCGATAATTTTATAGTGAATTAATTAAATGGTAGTGGATGTATAGTTCAAACTTAGGCCAAGGCTAAGTTTACTTAAGCTGAGTAATTCCCTCGTGTTATGATTTCTAGGTTCTCCCTAATCTAAACAACTTTTATTCCTTCATTATTTGTCCTTAACACATGCAATCTATGTTTGATAAAAGCAGTAAAAGAACATTCATTAAAATACATAAAATAATAACTAGAGCAAAAAAAGAAACAATATTTTATCAATTTTTAATTAAATTTTATTTATTTAATTGGTGGTAACCCAGTCAAGATGTCTATGGCCCCGCCGTCCTAGGTCGGCGGGTGCTCGAGTTTACTTAGTACAAAAGGTGGTTGCCCATCAGGATAGGAAGATTCTTGCTAACATCCACAAAATTCATCGTCTAAGGAATCTTCGTAACTAGAACAAAAAGGGGGTTAAAGTTCTGTTATATGATCTTTGTGATTAAGATTTGAATAATCCTTGAGTTACTTTGTTGATTTTAGGGTTGAAATATTTTAGGTTGTTTACATCTTGTTATCAGGTTTTAAATGTAAAATTTAACTTAATTTTGTTCACTTATTATTATTTGTGTGAGGTTGATGACTTTGAAGCTGACCTAACCTCAAGGCCATGCTTTAATGTCTTGTTGTGTTTGTTTTGGTTTAAGTTTAAATTTTAATATGGTTTATATAAATTTTACCCCTCCCGATGTGTTTTATTTTATTTCATAATTGATGTTCGAGTTGAGGGGTTTAGGTTTAACTTAGGTTTAAGGTTATACCTGAAAGATTCTCTTATGTTCAACCTATCAGTTAGGTTTTAACTTAAGGTTTAGGGTTGGTTTAGCATAAGACTAAGCTATGATTTAGGTTTTTTTTTCCTAAAGATCAGGGTTGGATTAGGTTTAGTAACTTAATGTTTAGGTTAACTAATCCAATTGATTTAAGGTTAACTAACCTAAGGTTTAGGGTTAACTATCCTAAGGTTTAGATTAACTATTCCTATTGATTTACGGTTAAGTAACCTAAGGTTTAGGCTTGTATAATCCTATGGATTAGAGCTAACTAATCCTAAGGTTTAGGTTAACTAATCCTAAGGTTTAGGTTAACTAATCCTTTTGGTTTATGGTTAAATAACCTAAGGTTTAGGTTAATTAATCCTATTAGATTAGATTGGTTTAGGGTTAACTAACCTAATGTTTAGGTTAACTAATCCTATTGGTTTAGGGTTAACTAACCTAAGGTTTAAGTTAACTAATCCTATTTGTTTAGGGTTAATTAACCTAAGGTTTAAGTTAACTAATCTTATTGGTTCAGGGTTAACTAACCTAATTTTTAGGTTAACTAATCCTATTAGTTTAGGATTAACTAACCTAAGATTTAGGTTAACTAAGCCTAGTAGTTTAGATTGGTTTCGGATTAACTAACCTAATGTTTAGGTTAACTAATCCTATTGGTTTAGGGTTAACTAACCTAAGGATTAGGTTGACTAAACATAGTGTTTTAGATTGGTCAATATTAGTGGTAAAGATCATTAATCCTAATGTTTTAGGTTAAGGCTAACCTAAGATTAAGGTTTAGCTTAGGATGAACTTAATGTGTAGGTTAAACTAAACTAAAGTTCATGTTGACTAACCCTAAAATCCAAGAAGTTTAGTCTGAATTAAATGATGGGATGACTTAAATCTCAAGTTTAAAATGGTCGAACTATTCAAATTGGACTCAACTAAAGGTTAAGTTTTCTCTGGCTAGACTCGGTCTAAAGACTGGTTGGCCTAAAGCCCTAAATGACTAAAATTGAACTTAATGGTTGATTGACTCAATCGTTGAGTTGGCTGACCCGGTCTATAATCAAGTTGAACCAAACATAAAGAGAATTGGCTAGGTTAGACTTGTGTTGAGCTTGGGCTAGGTAAATATAGCCTAAATTAAACCTAAACCCTAATTAATGCATTTTAATTACTAAAAATAATTTATACATGAATTTAATTTGTTCAAGCACTTGTTTATGGTCAAATGTTCAAACAGAGAGAGTTTTACAATTTTTATAATTCTTTTAATTTTTAGTTTACATAAATTTTTTGTTTTGTTCAAAAATCAAAATACAAATATAGAAACATTAAGATGTCTTGAAAAAATCATAGAAGCTTTCCCTAAAGTCATTTAATATCTCTGCTAAATTTCATATTTTTCTTATTTATATTTTAATTTTTATGATTAAAATACTCCAGAATTTCAAAAATTAATTTAAAATTATTTACTTGGTGAAATATCACAATTTTAATTTTAAAACATTCTTCTCTCTTTCCTGAGTTCATAGCATCTTTCAGTTTATTTTTTTGAGTTTTCTACCAAAAGTCATGTAATTTTAAAGTTTAGTTATAATTATTGGAATTAAAAAAATAAAAAAAAATGCTACAGTGTTTTTCCCTCCCGCGACGATACTCGCGACGGACGAACAGAAAGGATTCCAATGGTCGAAACTTCCTGGAGTCTGCTCTCCTCGATTCTCGACCACACTTCACGTTCTTGGATTTGTTTTGTTCAGATCAAAGACTAGATCACATCCATATAGATACTTTAGTGTTTTGTGATCTATTTTTCGATCTAGAAGGGAGAGAAGTTCGGGATTATTATTTCAATTTAAGAGATATACCTGAGCCTTAGAGGTTTGTCCTCAATTAGGTTTGAATAAGAATGCCTTCTTGAGCTTAACCAACTTCTCGTAGCAATGATTTGACATGATTTTCGAGTCAGATTAGAGGTTCGCAGAAATTTAGCTCGGTTTCAGCTTTCGGGCGATGTTGGCGTTTTCCGGTGACGGAGAAAATGGGGGAGCTACTGCTGTGTGTAGTGAAGAAGGAATAGAGTGGGGGGAGGTTTTTTTATCTCGTTTTAGGAGAGGAGTTTACCTTCCTTATATAGGAGAGGGAGANTACCATAACCAGAGAAACCTTTGGAAATAATTTCATGGGTCAAGTCATTTAAAACATCCTTAAATTTTTCAACCACTAAATCAGTAAGATAATTAATTTTGAAAAATATAGATATTTAAATGACTTGATTTTTGATCTTCATTGTGATTTATGATCCGAAGAATAAATTTAAACATTTAAATGACTTGATTTTTTATCTCCACTGTGATTTATGATCTAGAGAACTTGAAAATAATTAATTTTGGAAAATATAAACATTTAAATGACTTGATTTTTAATCTCCACTGTGGTTTATGATCTAGAGAACTCATCCATAAAAGTTTCAAAATATTTTGAGTTCATTTAATAACTTAAATTGATTTTTAAAGATAAATTCCACTCAATTTCAAAATATTTTGAGTTCATTTGATAACTTAAGTTGATTTTTAAAAATAAATACCACTTTTGACACTTTAAAATATTTTGAGTTCATTTGACACCTTAAGTTGATTTTTAAAGATAAATACCACTTTTAACACTTGAATGATTTTGAGTTCATTTAATAACTTAAATTGATTTTTAAAGATAAATACCACTCTTAACATTTAAATGATATTTAAAATATAACTCAAAAAATTATGAAACTTAGTTTTTTTAGTTCTCTGTGATCAGGGGTATTTTTTTTAAAAAAATGAAAAAAATTATGAAACTTAGTTTTTTGAGTTCTCTGTGATCAGGGATATTTTATAAAAATAAACAAAATTATGAAACTTAGTTTTTTGAGTTCTCTGTGATTAGGGATATTTTATAAAAATAAAATAATACTCTGTGATCAGGGATATTTTATAAAAATAAAATAATATTTTAGTAAAAAAACTTAATTTTTGGCCTATTTTAAGTATTTAAATAATTAAAAATTCATAAAAATCATAAAAATAATAAAACCCATGGAAATGTTCTAAATTATTTCATAATCACTTACAAATAATCAGAATATTTTTCCTGATTTTCTAAATAAAGATATTTATTTTCAAAGCTTAAAAATAATTTTTAAAATGCTAAAAATGAGTTTTCACTAAAATAATTCCAATAAATCAAGGAAAAATCAGAAAAATATATAATTTTCTCCTCTGAGTTCTTTGACCTTAGGGAGATTTTTCAAAAATATAAAACTTAATTTCCACCACCTAAAATATTTCATTTTTTTTAAATATCCCAGAACTTAAAATAATTCTAATAAATCATAGAAAATTTAAAAAATCATGAAATTTGGTCCAAATACTTCTCTGGCCTAGATATACCTCCAGTAAAAATTTCAAGGGATTATAATTTACCTTGGTCAAGTTAGGAATTTTCTTTGAAAAATCCTATTCTTGCATTAAAATAATTATATAAATTAAATAAAACTTTGAAAAATCACATTTTCTCCTTTGATGTCTCAACTGACCCATGAATGAGGTAGGATAAAAATTTCAAAGTGATTTGAATTGAGTTTGATAAATTATGAAGTGTTAGATCCTTAGGGGCAAATGTGTAATTTTGGAAATTTTGCCTTAATTCACATTTAGGCTTAAGTCAAGCTTATGGGCAAATGTGTAATTTTGGAAATTTTGCCTTAATTAACATTTAGGCTTAATTCAAGGAGGGGAATGGGTAACCTCTAATCTTAATCAATTCACTTGATGTTTGAAACACAAAGGGGTTAATTGGTAAGAATTAACCTCTAATCTTAATCAATTTATTTGATGTTTGAAACACAATGGGGTTAATTGGTAGAAATCAATCTCCCTTTCTCAATTAAGATTAATAAATTTCTAAATTATTAAAGTTTGGATGCTTATTAAGATTAAATGATCTAGATAAGTTAATACATTTTAATTATTAAAATTTGGAAGCTTATTAAAATTAAAATGAGTCCAAATTAAGATTAATAAATTTCTAAATTATTAAAATTTGAAAGTTTATCAAAATTAAATGATCCTCGATAAGTTAATAAATTTCTAAATTATTAAAATTTGGAAGTTTATTAAAATTAAACGATCCTGGACTGGGGTATGACTTTTGAAGCCAATAATTAATCAATTTAATACCCCTATTTTGATTTTCAAATAAAATCCAAGTGGGGTATGAATTTTGAAGTCAATAATTAATCAATTTAATACCCCTATCTTGATTTTCAAATAGAATCTTATGACTTTTGAAGTCAATAATTAATCAATTTAATACCCCTATCTTGAATTTCAAATAAAATCCTTAATAAATTTCTAAATCATTAAAAATTTGGATGTTTATTAAAATTAAATGATCCTGGACTTCGGGGTATGAATTTTAAAGTTATAAATTTATTAGTTTAATAATTAAATGATCCTGGACTTAGGGGTATGACTTTGGAAACCAATAATTAATCAATTTAATACCCCTATTTTGATTTTAAAGAAAATTCAAATTATGAATCATGACCACTTAAAGCTTAACCTTTTCAAAACTAATTAAGACACTCATTTACAAATTATGAATCATGACCACTTAAAGCTTAACCTTTTCAAAACTAATTAAGACACTCACCTATGATGAATCATGAACACCTAAAGTTTAACCCTTTTCAAAATTAATTAAGACACTCACCTAGGTCCTAAGGGCTTAGTGGTGACTTAAGCTAAATAAAAAATTTACTAAATAAAAGGATNGCATTTAAGAATGCATGATGCATGCATGTGTGGGTTGAAATGAATTATGGATAATAAGATTATTTTTATTTTTATTTTAAATTATAATAATAACATTACCATTTTTATTACTTAAATTTTTCCGTGCATTTTTGACTTAATTTCACTTCGCGGTGAAATGAACATCATCCCTAGATGAAATCGACCTTCCAAACACGCTCGTGTGATCCGCTTCATCATCTGGGGTCCTTCGGAGCACTTTTTCGACGATCGAGTCAAAAATGCATTTTAATTTTCGTTGAAATTTTAGTTCGCGATTGAATGTTTCAGAAATTGATCATGGGCCAATTAAAGGGATTTGGATTCATTTGAAATTGGATCTAGACATGTTGAATTTTAAGGTATTTGATTGGTCAAGAAGCTCGATTTGGCGATTTTGGTTAAAGTGAGTGAATTTGATCAAATTCCACCCGATGGATGGTCAAGAATTGATTTCAAGGTTGCTTGAAATGATTTTGGAGGATTTGAGAATTTTTCGTCAATGAGTGGCATTTTGGTAATTTTGGCCAACTTTGGTCAAAGTGATCAAAAGGTTGATTTAAAGGCTCGAGGTGGTTCAGGATAAAATTTGGAGTCAAACGATAGTGTTTGGGGTCATTTATGTGGAAGGTTTTATGTTCCCCGAAGTATTTTTTAAGTTTTTTGCTATTTTGGTTTTGATGTGCCAAAAAGTTGTTCAGAAATATAATAATATTACAATCAAAATTCTCAGAAAGATATAAGAAATGATTTTGTGTAATTTTTAGAACTTATTGGTGACTATAGGAGATTTTGAAAAATTTGATATTTTAAGGGTCCACGAGCATTTTGGTAATTTTTTGGGAAAATTGGGTATTTTTGTAATTTTTGGGTTTCAAATGGTTTAAAGACTTTAAAGTGGGTTTTGTAATTCAATGGCAGTTTTGGGGAATTTTGAAGAATTAGAGTATTCTTGTGGCGTTTTTAGGGGAAAGTGGGTTCATATAATTTTTGTCAGCCCCGTGGGTGTAATGATTGCAACATTGTGATTTGAAAATGAAATGTTTATGATAATCTAGATGATTATGAATGATGATGCAATATATTGAAGTCCAAAAAGGTGTAGAACAGTGCATGACTTTCCCGTGGTCCATAGGTCCTATAAGAATTCTTGTCATGGTTCCTTAATGTAATCTCTAATCTTTGTATTAAAAATTATTGATCACATATAGAACCAACATAGAGAATAAAGATCAGGTTGAAATGTCTAAAGAGAAGGTGGGTACAATTTCTAAGACTCTAAGATAGTCATTAGAAAAGTCTTAAGGCTAGATCCTAGTCACTAAAGGAAAGCCCCAAAACCGTCACCCAAAAGTGAGGACAACACATGTCTTTTGGGATTCAAAAGGTGTGACTTTTGGAGAGAATTTGAGAGGGAATTTTGAATTCTATTTGATATGAGGCAGCCCCTAATTAAAATAGGAGAGGAGTCTAAGGCATGTGGGTGGTGTGAGAGTAAGAGGAAGGCTTTGGAGAAAGAATTTTCTTCTGAGGTTGTAAGAGGAGAGGGAATGTGAGAGATTTCTTCTTCATTACATTTCTAGGAGATAATTGAGTGTGACTGTAAAGAGAGAAAGTGCTTCAAGGGAACTTCTAGGGATTTAATTGGGAAGAAGTGTAAGATAAGTTGTGTTCTTTTATTTCTTTATTTTGTAAACTAGTTTTTATATATTAAATATCTGTTTTGTCATATCTTTCTCACTAATTCTGAGCAGTCTTGTTTATCCTTCTCCGTACTCTGAGATATGATTTTGTAAGGAATTTATTTTGCTTAGTATGGTTTTAAATGTCAAATATTTGTTATGATTTGAACTCTGATCTTCATTTATTTTTCGATCTTGCCAATTGAAATGTTAAAATGTGTCAAGAAATATATGATCAGAAATAGGCTATGAATATTAAGTTGCGCGCAAATAATAAGTATATGGTGAGATTCACATTCACTTTCAAGGGTGAGGATGTTAACCATGTGGTTGCGTGCAAATAAATAGGGAAATATACTTTGTTGGATGCAGAATTAGAGATTTTAAGTTGACATACTAAAATCCATAATTTAGTCTAATTGATTGGAAACTAATGCGAGATTGTTAGTCCTCAGGCAAGGGAGAACTGGGATCTCTGGGGTGAGAGCTGATATCCTCCCAACCTAACCATGGAATTAGGAACCAAACTCTAGATTAGTCAATGTTCTTTATGCACTTGAAAGAGGGTAAAAAATATGAGCTCATATTTGACACAATACAATTATATATATAATTTTAAAGGATTTTAATTACTTCACTAACCATGTACTCATTATAAAGGGGAAGGACGCTTTCTTAAATTTAAACTCCTCATCACAAAAATTTTCTTAGTCTTAGTATATTTAACTTTGAAGTTTAGAAATTAATTTAGCAAACTTAGTTCTCTTAGACATATTTCTGTTAGCACTCATTAAACACATTTTAACTTGTCTTTCTCCTTTAATTTCTATAGTTTGAGTTTTGTGATTTATGTTATTATCATACAAAAATTCCATCTTCCAAACTAAGACTCAAAAATAGTAGACTGGAATCAGCCTAAGGGATTTCTTAATGCGCTTCTCTGTGCGATCGATACTGGGGATTTTAAAGAAATCCATATATTACTTGAAGCGATACGTGCACTTGCATAGAATCCCTAGTGTGAGATCTATTATATATATTTTCTAAATATTTTGATTTTACACATTAACTACTTAATATAAATTAGGTCAAGTTTTTAGCCATCTTTTTGAAAGTTAAATTAGTGTGTATTTCGGGATGGGCCAAGTTTTTTGCACTGTTACCGGGAATTTAAATTGACATAAAATATTCAGAAAAATAGCACACACCAGGGGCGCATAACAGAGATGTCAAGCTCTGTCATAAATCAATCTCGACAGTCTGCGCAAGCATGGAAAGGAAGAGGTAGCAGCTACGGTGACTGACGATACCGAAGATTGGTGTAAGCCATTGATAGAATATTTGTAAATAGAAAAGCCACCAGATGACAAGTCAGCAACTCATCAAATAACAAAAAGAGCTCTGTCATATGCCTTGATAGAAAATGTCCTATACAGAAGATCCTTCGATCAAATGTGGTTGAGGTGTTTAAGAAGAGAAAAAGCACAGAATATCATCAAAGAGGTACATGCTGGATTGTGTGGTGCTCACTAGTGGGGGCCAAAAATGAAGAGGAAGATTAAGAGACTTGAATAATACAAGCCGACAATGACGAGAGACTGTATGGAAATGTCTAAAAATTCTATCAGTGCCAAGTGCATGGAGCGGTCTTGCATCAACCTTCGAATGTGCTACATCCAATGGTTGGATTGCGGTCATTCGAGTGTTTGGGTACAAACATAGTAGGACCTATTAACCCTGCATCTTTGAAAGGAAAAAGATTTATTCTTGCTGCTACAAATTTCTTCTTTAAGTTGGCAGAAGTGGTGTCATTGCAAGAAGTTACAGCGTAACATGTTTTACATCTTTATTAGAAATCAGATCGTCTATAGTTTTGGTGTGCCACACAAAACAATGGTTAAGCCTTCAGAAGTACCAAAATCAACAGCATTGTATGATGACATCAGATAGATTGGAGGTATTCTATGATCTACTACCCTAGGGTGAACAGCCTATCCGAAGCCTTCAACAAGACGCTCGTGAAAATTTTAAAGAAAATATTTGACGATAACAAAATAGGTTGACACGAGAACTTGTGAAAGGCCTTTTGGGCATACAGGACAACATTCAAAACTCCTACCCAGTCTACACTATATGCGCTCATGTACGGGTCTAAGGCAGTACTTCCTTTCGAGGTTCCACTAACTTCTCTCAGAATCATCATCGCCAACCAGATTACAATAAAAGACAACACCAAGCTCAGACTTACATAATTGGAGAGTCTCAAAGGAAAGTTGTTAATGGTGCAACAGAATTTAGAACTCTACCAGGATGATCCAGGCCCGTGACAAGTTCGTCCGCCTAGGGCATTCAAAGTTAGTGACCTCTTACTTGTTCTAAGGAGGCCTATTCTTGGTCACCGCAAGATAGGTGGAAATTTTGAGCCAACATGGGAGGGACCGTTGATACACCAAAATAATATATTGTTTTAAATATAAATTTTATAACTATTTTTGGTGATATTGCACTTTAAAGAAAGGTATTTTAATGTTTTTTGTTGCAGGTATATCCTTTTTAGGCATTTGGAGTAAAAGTAGAAAAAAATGACAAAATTTGGAGCCAAGAAAACAAATTTTTGGAATCTGGCGCATGATGCGTCATTGACAGAGCCTTGGTGCATGATGTGCTAGATCTAGCACCAGATGCACCAGAGAAGACTTTTTGTGGAGTAAGGCAGTATGAGACAATTTTTTCTTAAATTTTCAAAGGGACACTTGGTCTAAACACCTTTTGGAGTAATTCAATGCATCTAGAGACTTTGGAAGGTTCTTTTATGAAGGGATATGTCTCTTGAATCAAATGACACATGTTTTGAATTCAAAAGATTTGAATTTTGGAGGGTTGAATTCCTTTTAAAAGGAGGCAACCAAAATAAAAGAGGAAAACTTCAAGGAGTTTGTGGGTGACGTGAAAGAGGCTGACGTGAGAGGGGGGTGGCATGAAAGGCAAGAGGAAGAGATAGATAAAGAAAGTCAAGGGCTTGCAGATTTTTTTTAAGGGTTTAAGAGGAGAGGGAATGTGAGAGATTTCTTCTTCATTACACTTCTAAAAGAGAATTGAGATTTCTTCTAAAGAGAGAAAGGCTTGAAGAGAACTTCTAAGGATTTGCTCTGGAAGGATTGTGAGATAAGTTGTGTCTTTTATTTCTTTTATTTTGTAAACTTATTTTTATATAAGAAAACCATTTTTAGTTGTATTGTTCTCATGATTTCTGATTAGTCTTCTTTATCCTTCTCCTTGCTTCGAAATATGGATTTATGAAGAAGTAATTTAGTTTTCTAAGGTTTTAAGTGTTAATAATTTGTGATGATTTGAACTCCGATCTTCATTTTCTTTTTGATCTGGCCAATTAAAATGTTAAAATGTGTTAAGAAACATATATTCCAAAATGTCTATGATTTCTACAACATAGGGAGTATTGCATTTGACTTCATGGGAGAGTATGTCATCTGTGGAGTTCGGTGCAAATAAATAGGGAAATTTACTTTGTTGGATACAATATTAGAGATTTTAAGGTGACCGATTAAAATATTCATATTGGTCTTGTTGATTGGAAATTGATGCGTGATTTTTAGCCCTCACGGGAGGAAGTAGCGAGAGCTTTAGAGTGTAGCCGGTATCCTCCCAGCCTAACCACAGAATTAGGGACCAAACTCTGGATTAGACAATGTTCTTTATAGCACTTGAGTTAAAAGAATAGGATTTCTCTTATTTGGCACAAAACAGTTTATATATATATATTTTTTTTCAAATGATTTTAATTTCTTCACAATCCATATTCTCATTGTAAGGGGAAGGAAGCTTTCTTAAATTTGAACTTTCCGTCAACAAAAATTTTGTTTAATTTTAGTAAGTTTAGTTTTGAAATTTTAGTTTATGGTTTATTTAACTTTATATTTCAACTACATTTTAAATAACATTCACTTTAGTAAGTAATATTCAAACTTCACACTTTAATTTTTGAATTTTTAAAATAGTACTTTACATTATAATCTCAAGGACTATTTACAGGCATTTCCAACTTCCCTATGGGAAGGATATCTAGGACACCATTAGAACCCTTTATTACTTGAGCGGTATGTATACTTGCATTATTTTTAAAGGGGATTTGGCAGTTTAAAAGATATTTAAAGATAAATTATTTTTATTAAAGTTATTTTTGTACAGATTACATTGCATATTTTTTTTTATATCCACCGTGTGTGTTTTTTAATATTGAAAAGTAATTGCAAAATTAACACAATAAATTTACCAGCATCAACCGTTCATGGAAGAGAAGGTTTAAATTAGAGAATCTTACCAACTAGTGGATTCTCAAGGTGAGGGTCCCATGTTTCTGATTAATGAAAGCAACCTGACGTTCTCTGACATGAATTCCAAAAGCAATACTTGTTCTGAAAATAACTATATGGCCAGTGTCTGTGACTGGTGGAATGAAAATGTGTAATAAAATTACGTGAAACAAGATAACTTTTAATGAAATATAATTTGTACATATAAGTTCTTTATTTAAATTTTTAGTTATTCAATGTCAAATTAAATAAGATGCTTGCATATGTATGATTTAAAATCTACTTAATAATGAACTGTTGTTGTTCTTGTTTGTTTTGAATTTCAGCACACTGATGTTTTCTTGTCTTTTGCAGGAGAATGTCAGAACAGAAGATGATCTTCTCTTTTAAAGATGGCTTAAATCTCCAACTAGATGAAGAGAAAGTGACACAGAGCGACATTATAAATTTCAACCTAGATTATGGACAAGCCAACATGGACTACGAGGGTTCCTTGATGAGCATCGTCAACCGCAGAGAGATAGAAGGATTACAGTTGTTACTGAGAATCAACACTAAAGAATTCTTGTCGTTGAAAGGAACAAGGCAGAAAACATTCCATATACACAGGACCCAATGGAAAGGGTCAATCACATATAGTTTATTATTTTGACACCGACAGGGGACATAGTTGGTGCTACTTTAGAAGAAGATTGCATTCCTCCTCACATTGATTACCATGATTTTTTCAGACCAATTTTCACATTTTTTTTTCATGAGCAAGAGCAACATTCAATTTGAGAAAGAGATACAGATCGTCAGTCCCGGAGAGTATTGAGAACTTGTAGAGATTCCTCTGCCTATAGGATCAATGCTAGTTTTGAAAGGAAATGGAATGGATCTTGCAAAGCACTGTATCCACAAAGTTCAATGCATAAGAAATTCAATTATTCTCTAAAGTATGGATGATAACAAGGTGACGTATGAATATCGACTCATTCGAGCAATAAGATTGATATACCTCTAAGTATACACAAGGAGACTTTAGTACTGGAGCATGGCTTAGAAGTTTAGATTGATCACAAAATGATCTTAGAAGAAATGCCGTTTTTCCAACTTTGTACTATGTCAGAGTAGACAACATATGACATACGAGATTCCAGTTTCCACACAGATATACTTCGTATGTTTTGGATACCTTTCAGTATATGGTCAAATGAACTACATGTTCAAAGCCTAATAAAAAAAGTTTATTTTGGATTTTGATATACCTAAAATATATAGTCTTTTATGTACATATTTTTATACCTATTTTTGATATATTGGCCTTTAATGGAAGATATTTGTGTTTTTTTCTTTCAGGTACAATCAAATGGATGAAAATGTTGAAAGGAGTGAAAAAGGATCAAATTTGGAGCAAAATGAAGAATGTGTGCAAGAGAATTGTGGCACCTAAGCAACTAGAACTGGCACTTAAGCACCAGTAAAATTGAGAAGGTTGCGCCCAAGTGCCAAGTACCTCGTGCTTAAGCGCCAGAGGTAATTACTTGATGATTCAATAAATTTGGACAAATTTTTAAAGAGGTGTTTGAAGCAACTTATGGAGAAAATGTGAGAAATAGTTAATGGACACAAAAATACATTCAATTGGCTTTTTAAAGGAGGGAACTCTCGGAAGATTCATTGAATGTGGACACATTTTGAAGAAACACCAAGGCACCTTTTGAAAAATTATAAAAGAAGGGCTTGGATTGGATTGAAGATTTTTCTCAAAAAGGAGTTATGGCCCCCTCTATACACCATTGACGCCTCTCTCTCTCTTAGATTAATTAATAAATATTTTAGAGAGAAGAAGGAGAGGAGTTGTAGTGAGTGAGTAGAGAGTATTGTAAGAGAAAGGAAGATAATGGATCCAAAGGAGCTTCAAGAGTTTGGTGGAGAGGATTTGAGTTAAGTTTTTATATTTGTAACTACATTTAGTTTTAGTCAAACTTCTTATTTGTTTGCATGATTTCTACTTTCAAACTTAAGTGTGGTTGTGTTTTCTCCATGAATTCTAAGTAGTTTTCCTTATCTTTTTTCCTTGAAATGATAAGTGATTAAGTATTAGATGGAAGTTCTGTGAAGTCTTAATCTTTAATGTTGGAATAAGTTGTGATTATTTTAAACCTTGTATTTCATTTGCCTCTTGATTTGACCAATTAAGATGTTAATGTTTTTTGTGAGAACATGTAAGATCTGAGATTGTATTGTCTCAGTAAACTAATTGTAAGAATCACATGTGATTGTATGGATGAGAATGTAATTCATATGATTGAGTGAAAATAAATAGAGAAATAGACTTTGAAGGGTATAAAATTAGAGAACTTTAGAGTGACAGGGTAAAGCTCCTAATTTGGTTTTATAGTTTTAGCTTTTGATATGAGATGTTAGCCCTTAGGTGGAGGGAGAAGAGGGAACTCTAGAGTAAGAGTTATTATCGTCTTTACCTAGCCTGTCTTCAAGACTATTCAAACTTTTAATTAGCTAATGTTCTTTATAGCATCTCTAGTAAGGGTAAAGAATATTATTGCTCCTATTTAGCACAAAACAATTTGAAAACTTCCACAGCAGAAGTCCTATACTTGTTACTCATTTATGATAAGGAAAAATATATTTTATTTATATTGCCTTAATCTTACAAAAATCTAGTTAAATTTAGTTAGTTGTTTACTTTATTTTCAAATGTTAAAAAAAATTAAAAAAAAAAATTGAACTTTCATTCCTATTATAACATTTATGGTTTGAGTAAGAATATTTTGCAAAGTAGAATTTGTTATCTAATTTCTTCTAATTTAGTTACATATTGTATTTCTCCCTTTGCATTTGATATTCAGAGCTTAATCAAAAAGACATATATTACTTGATAATGATATGTAAACTTGCGTAGTATCCCATATTTAAAAATAATAATTGCATTATTATTTGCTTCGGAGTCAAGTTTTTTTCCTAGCAGTTGCCCGAGATCAAGATTTTGGCACCGTTGCAAAATATAAAATATAAATAAAGAAAAATTAAGAATATTATCACATACAACATACTGTCATATAAAATTAGGATCAGATTTTAGCATATGTTCTTTGATTTTCATGTTTATGCAATTGATAAAAAGACCCACGACCATAGGTTGGTCCAAAGAAAGATACAAAAAAAAATTAATAATAAGTAAAACTTAAAATTCAAAGTAAAAAAAAGAAAAGTTATTTGAAATTATGTGAAATTTATGAAAGATATACTAAACAAGAAAAGGAAGTTTGCAGATCTTGAGACCGTTGCACTCGGTGAAGAGTGTAGCGCTGTTATTCAAAAAAAGCTTCCTGAAAAGTTAAAGGATCCGGGTAGTCTTACTATACCTTGTGATATTGGTGAAAAGTATTTTGGAAAATCTTTATGTGATTTAGAAGCGAGTATCAATCTTATGCCTCTATCAATTTTTAAATAGTTAGATTTAGGAAAGATTTCCCCTACTACAGTAACTCTTCAGTTAGCTAATCAATCAATAACTTATCCTAGAGGAGTTATAGAATATGTATTAGTAAAAGTGGATAAATTTATTTTTCATGTAGACTTTAAAGTATTAGATATGGAGGAAGATAAAAAAAATCCTATTATTTTAGAGGGACCATTTCTTGCAACAGGGAGAGCTAGAATAGATGTGCAAAAAGGAGAATTAATAGTGAGAGTTAACGATTAAGAAGTAACATTTAATATTGCGGAAGCTATAAAATATCCTGCAATAGAAAAAGATAATGAATGTTTTAGAATGTAAGTTACTAATTATCAGAGTAATGTGCAATTTAAGGAAGTATATGAAGTAAAATTAAGGCAAGAAGAATATTATGAGAATGAAATAGAAGAAGAGAATTTAGATTATATTCAGGACAAATTTGAAACTTTAGATTTGTTCAAAAAGGATAATAAAAATTATA
Source organism: Phalaenopsis hybrid cultivar (assembly GCA_002079205.1). NCBI lineage: Eukaryota > Viridiplantae > Streptophyta > Magnoliopsida > Asparagales > Orchidaceae > Phalaenopsis > Phalaenopsis hybrid cultivar. The sequence goes on along the minus strand of JXCR01091280.1, from coordinate 3,131 downwards.
TTACTTCAGGTATTAAACCACCTAAACTTGAACTAAAAGTATTACCTGTTCATTTAAAATATGTATTTTTAGGAGATTCATCTACATTTCTTGTTATTGTATCATCTGATTTAACTAATATTCAAGAACAAAAATTAATAGAAATGTTAAAAAGGTATAAAAAGGCTTTTGGATGGACTTTAGCACATATTAAAGGACATAGTCTTTTAATTTGTTTGCACAGAATTCTATTAAATGAAAAATATGAACCTAAAGCTGATCCTCGGAGGAGATTTAACCCAATAATGAATGAAGTTGTTAAAAAAGAAATCTTAAAATGGGTAGATGCTGGAATTATATATCATATTTCAGACACTACTTGGCTAAGTCCAATTCACTGTGTTCCAAATAAAGGAGGAGTGACCGTTGAATTAAATGAGAAAAATGAATTAATTCTATTAAGATAACTTACTGGTTGGCAAATTTGTATAAACTATAGAAAATTAAACATGGACACCAAAAAAGACCACTTTCCTTTACACTTTCTAGACCAAATGTTGGATAGAATGGCTGAAAACAAATAGTACTATTTTATAGATGGATATATTGGGTATCATTAAATTTAAATTGCTCCTTAGGATCAAGAGAAAACAACATTTACAAGCCCTTATGAAACATTTGCTTTTCGTAGAATACCTTTTGGACTATACAATGCACCTGCAACATTTGAAAGATGTATGATGTTAATTTTTAGTAATTTGACTGAACATAGAATGGAAGTATTTATAAATAATTTCTTTATATCTGGGACTTCATTTGAATTATGTTTAAATAATTTAAAAAAAGTTCTAGAATTATGTGAACAAATCAACCTAGTACTAAATTGGGAAAAATGTTAATTTATGGTTGCAGGAAGTATTGTACTTGGGCATAAAATTTTTGAAAATGACATGGAAGTAGACCGTACAAAAAATCAAGTTATTGAGAATTTACCACCTCCTACTACAGTTAGAAGGGTAAGAAGTTTTTTAGGGCATGCTGGTTTCTATGGGTGTTACATAAAAAAATTTTCAAAAATACCTAAGCCATTATGCCAACTTTTACAAAAGGATAAAAAATTTGATTTTAATGAGTAATTCATAAAAGCATTTGAATTATTGAAAGAAAAATTAATCACTGCACCTATAATAGTTCCACCGGAATGGGAGAAACCATTTGAAATAATGTGCGATGCCAGTGATTATGCTATTGGAGTTGTTTTAAGACAAAGGCACAACAAAATTTTTAAAATAATATATTATGCCAGCAAAACTCTAAATAATGCTCAAATTAATTACACTACTACTAAAAGAGAGTTATTAGCTATTGTCTATGCCTTTGATAAGTTTAGACTTTACTTGATTAGAACAAAATGTGTAGTGCATACAAATTATTCTACTATCAAATACTTGATTCAAAAGAAGAATCCTAAACAAAGGTTAATTAGATGGATAATTCTTCTACAAGTGTTTGATTTTATGGTAATTGATAGAAAAGAAAATGATAATCAAATAGCTGATCATTTATCTAGACTTGAAAAAGAAATTTTAACTAATTTTGCAAATGAAATTTTATAAATTTTTCCTCATGAACAATTATATAATATTGATATAACGAATATATCGTGGTATGTCGATATAGTCAACTATATTATAAGTGATATTCTACCACAAGATGTTAAAAATAAACAATTAAAGAAACTTATTTATGATTCAAAATTCTATTTTTGGGATGACCCATATTTGTATAAATAATGTAAAGATCTAATTATTATGAGGTGTGTGCCTTAAGAAGAAACTCAATAAATAATTGAAAGATGACATGATTCTAAATTTGAAGGACATTTTGTAACAAATAGAACTGCACATAAAATTTTACAAGCTGGATTTTATCCGCCTATCCTTTTTAGAGACTTTAATAAAATATATTAAAAAATTCAATCTATGTCAGCGAGTAGGAAATATTTCTAGAAGAAATGAAATGTCTGTAAATTACACATTGGAAGTTAAAATTTTTGATGTGTGGGGATTAGATTTTATGGGATTATTTATGCCTTCATTTGGAAATTTATGTATATTACTTGTTGTTGATTATATGTCCAAATAGATTAAAGCTATTATTGTACCTAGATGTGATGCTCAGAGTGTTACTAAATTTTTAAATAAAAATATTCTTACAACATATGGAATGCTGAGAGTAATTATTACTATTGGAGGATCCCATTTTAGGAATAAGAGAATTGAGAAATTAATTAAAAAATAAGATATTGTGCATAGACTCTTTACTGCTTATCATCCTCAGACTAGCGGTTCTAGCAGAGATATCAAATCGTGAAATAATATGAATTTTAGAAAAAACTTTGAATCCCTATAAATTGGATTGATCTGCTAGATTAGATACTGCATTATGGGCGTACAAAACTGCTTATAAGACTCCTATTGGAACGTCACCATATGGAATTATTTTGGAAAAACATGTCACTTACTAGTAGAATTGAACATAAAGCATTTTAGGCTATTAAAGAATTTAATTTTAATTTAAAGGATGTTGGTGAGAAAATGCATAAAGCATATTGGGCTATTAAGGAATTTAATTTTAATCTAAAAGATGCTGGTGAGAAAAAATAAAGCATTTTGGGCTATTAAGGAATTTAATTTTAATCTAAAAGATGCTAGTGAGAAAAGAATGTTGTAACTCAATGAACTTGAGGAGATTAGAAATGAAGCATATGATAATGCAAAAATCTATAAAGAGAAAATGAAAATATGGCATGTTTGAAAGATTATTAAAAAAAAGTTTGAACTTAGAGAAGAAGTCCTATTATAGAATATAAGATTGAGATTATTTCTAGGAAAACTGAAATTCAGATGGTTAGGACCATTTAAATTGATTAAAGTCTATCATTATGGAACTGTTATTAAAGATCCTAAAACTGGAAAGATATTTAAAGTTAATGGGCATCGATTGAAACATTATTATGAAAGGTCATGCCACAATTTAAGGAAATTTTGATGTCAAGTCATCCTGATACAACAGTATGTCGGGCTGACGACGTTAAACAAGGCGCTTTGTGGAAGGCAACCTATATATAAATTTATATATATATATATATA
>JXCR01091277.1:0-11718 GCA_002079205.1 Phalaenopsis hybrid cultivar | reverse complement strand
GACAGTTCTAGAGAAGTTGAGTGAGCACTAGTTGTACACCAATTTGAAGAGATGTTCATTTGCACAATTACAGGTGGAGTACCTTATGCATAAGGTGACCAGGGCAAGAGTAGTGGCAGATTCATTCAAGATTGAGGCTATGATGAACTAGCCCTTAGCCAGGAGCTTGAAGAAGTTGAGGGGATATGTAGGTCTCACCGAGTACTAGAAGGGGTACAGCACGATAGCAAGGACACTGATAGAGCAACTGAAGAAAGAAAATTTCAAGTGAGGGAAAGCAGCAACACATGACTTCGAACATCTGAAAAGAGTCATGATCAATGTACCCAAATTAGCACTTCCAGATTTCAATAAACTATTTGTGGTAGAGAAATATGCATCAGGATACGGATTGAGAGAAATACTCATGCAGGACCAGCAGTCGATTGCTTACTTCAATCAAGTGTCACAACTAGGATGAGGCTAAAGTCAGTATATGCGCGAAGTTGATGGCTAATGTCTTGGCCATTTAGAAGTGGCGCCCTTCCTTTTGGGATGACACTTTATTGTTATGACAGATCATATGGGCTTGAAGTATTTGTTGGAGCAAAACATGGTGACTAAGGAGCATCAGAGGTGGCTTTTCAAGTTGTTGGGATATGATTTCGAAATCTGGTATTAGCCAGGATTGGAAAATAAAGCCGCAGATGCCCTGTCGAAGAAAGTAGAGTAGCCCCGGCTGACGGCCTTATCGGTGCCCTTGGTGCTTCATTGGTCGTGTTACCAAAAGCATCAGAGTACATCCTCAGGCTATTGCAGGAGTTTTACAACAACGCAATTGGGGGCATTCTTGGGTGCAAAAAACATACAGTTGTCTTTCGACAGAGCTTTACTGGGTGGGGATGCACAACAACGTAGAAAACATGGTGGCACAGTGCGATGTGTGCCAGCGAAGCAAATATCTAACCATGACGCCAAGAGGGTTACTACAACCATTAGCCTTGTTGGAGAAGGTTTGGGAAGAAATGACCATGGATTTCATAGAGGGGTTGCCCCGATCAAAGGAGTTTACAATGATTCTAGTGGTTGTGGATCGTTTCATCCCGTATGTTCATTTCATCCCATTACGATACCCCTACACAGTAGTATCAGTGGAGACAGTGTTCATACGGAAAGTGGTTCGCTTGCACGGAATACCATAATTGATTATATCAGATAGGGACAAGGTGTTCTTCACCCACTTTTGGAAGGAGCAGTTTAGGTTATAGAGGGCAGCTCTTAAGAGAAGCACCACATATCACCCCTAAACCGATGACCAGATGGAGGTGGTCAACGAGAGTATGGGGAGACATATCTGCGTTTCTTTGTATCATATACGTTGAAATTGTGGGTCAGGTGGATTGCGTGGGCAAAATATTAGTGTAATATTTCATAACACGTCGCGTCATGTACCACCCCTTTCAATATTTTTTTTATGAGTGGGGTCCACCTCACCAGATACACTACGAGCGTTGCACCATATCAACATTCAGTGTTGGCCAGTACTTGGAAGAGAGGAGACGGAGCTCAAGGGGTGTCTACTAAGAGCCCAGCAGATCATGAAAATGAAGGCGGAATGGCATAGGAGGAAGATACAATTCGAGTATGGGGGCATAGTTTACTTAAAATTGAGGACCTATCAGCAGAAGACACTGGCGAGGAGGAACGAGAAACTTTATCCGCGATATTTCAGACCCCACAAGATTACGACACGCATTGAGGCAGTGACCTACCGTTTGAGGTTACCCCCATCATCGACAAAACATATTGTTTCATGTTTCTCAACTTAGGCAGGCAATTAGACATCATACACTATCATCTTCACTACCTCCGACACTGATAGAGGATATGTAGGTGGTTTTGAAACAATTAGAGGTCGAAGGAGTGCGTCGAGGAGTGAGGGGAACAACAAAGTTACTAAATAGGTGGGAAGATCTGTTAGACTATGAAGCTACATGGGAGCATTACAAAGGGATCCAAAAGCACTTTCCATCCTTCCACCTTGTGGACAAGGTGTGTCTCTAGGGAGGGGTAGTGTTGATAAGTGTGAGCCCCTTGCAGAAGGATCGGTCGAGAGAGGAATGATCTAGACCGACCAGTCCACGCTAAACCAGGCAGCAGCCGGTCTAAGCCAGCCGGTACAAAATCAAGATATGGGAGGCAATCCTAGCGCCCAGGCGGACTTTACGCGACCTCTGCTCACATATAGAAGGAAGAAAATTATGAGAGATTTGGGGGGAAAAAGTTTGAAAAAGATCTAGAGGAGTATTTAGGAGGGGGCTAAGGTTTGGCATGCAAATTTTTGGCTACTGTTTTCTTATTTTCTTGTGGTGTTAGGGTTGTGGGGGAGACAATCTGCCTCTTGAATAGTAGAACAACATCGTATCTTGCTAGTTTTCATTTATTTTTTGTAAGATCAGCCCTCTTTTGTGTTTTTCCACCTATCCATTGTCATTATGTCGCTGCTTGCACGCTTATTTTGGTTCCATATCGTATCAGAATTGACTGACCATCAAGAGTCATGGAGATGAGTCAGTGAGGACAAAGTAGAAGATGAATTCATGACGCTGGTGTTGAGCAACAATACAAGAAGCAAAGAAGCCATAGGAAATGAGATGGAAGATAAGCTCCGCAATGAAAGGTGGAGGCAAGTTTCCATGAGTCAACAACATCACATCAATAAGGAAGGGAAAAAGGACCAGAGGCCAAAGCAACATCAAATTAACACAGAAATCCTTGAGGGATGGCACGTAAGAGCTTTGGTTACAGCAAAGGCAACAACCAAACAATTAAAAGATTGAACGGAGTAAACAAGGGTGGTGTGAACAAGTCGAAATTGCACAAATGAGAGAGGTCACGCCAAGTAGGCATGACAAAGAAAGCGCATGAGCACAAGTTGATTGATGTCAAATTCTGTAGAGAGCAAGATCGCGGTGATGGGTTTCTTTTATTGGCGCTTAGTTGGTAGAGAGAATTTGTGCTCTTTTATTTCTAGTTGTCTTTAGATATCAACTTGTTTATGAAAGTATAACTTTGCTTTCTTTCTCTTTCATACAATGTCTTTTAAAACATTTGGCTGCTCGGATATCGTCACCAATAAAAGAAATGATATTTTTGAAAATATTATTCTATTTCTTTTAAATGTTATCCCCATGTTTGTTTGAAAATAATTATTTTAAGTAAGCTTTGTTTTATTGTTAGGAGACCATGTCTAACCTTTCAATCCGATAGGAGTGGACATCTGTCTAAAAGTTTCCATGGATGTATTGAATAACTTGTGAATGATGGATTAACTCAATCAAATGATGAAGCTACTCCGTAAAAGAGCATGCATTGACTTTGGAGTCATTTTTGTGAACTCTTGAATATTACATTGTTAAATGACAATGTAACAAATTTTATATAAGAAGTTTATGGAACTCAAAGAGTCACAGGGATGCATTTTACTACTTTAAGGATTTATCTACTCTTTAAAGGATAAATTAAATAATTATTTAGCCGAAAGTAATCATGGATTAGGCCTATTTTGCCTTGCAACTTAGCTTGAGTGGGTGTAAGGCTAGGTAGCCTTTTATATCTTAACTAAAAGGGTCTTAATGAGTCAGAACCAATCAAGTAGTGATGTGTCCTAAGTCAATCACAATCTCCAAGCTAAGTGGATCCTTTTATGGTTCAAATTAGCAAATTAGGTTTACCACACAACTTAGTTTAACAACCGCATTATTCAAACGATTAAATGATAATTAATGAAGTTAAGTCACATGAGACAATTGCATCCTTTAGTACTCAAAAAAATAGAAGATCCAGAAATGTTTTGCAAAAAAAAAATCATGCATAAGATCATATGATACTCTATATTACTTGCACAAAGAACATAAAGAGGCATAATGCTTGTGTAACTCAATTTTAAGAGTTTCAACTTAAATTAATGACTTAATTCACCTTTGGGATTGATCCTAGAGTCTTGGTTGTGTAAACATTCCCTTTTGATTAAATCAAGCTTCGAATACAAATCCTACATGAAAATTTAAAGCATATAATAGTTTGAAAAGAAGTTTGAATAAAACCGTATTGCACTAGGAGTAATTTGACTTCAAAATCGTTTGTATTCCAAGCTCAAGGTAGAATGCTCCCACCACTATATTGTAGTAAATACATTTTAGATCTAGCTTCCTTCTTAATGATGAAAATACAAACCTAGTTATGCATTAGTTTGTTGAATCTCTTTGATTTGACAGTGGATTCCAGCATTCAAAGCAACTAGTTGGAAATGCCTCCGCTCACCTTTATGATCCAACACTTTGGAAATTCTTCAAGCCCTTCTTCCTTAAGAAAGTCAAAGTTGGTTGCCAAGCTTCTGTCATTTAACAAGCTCCACTGTCCAGTTCGTTCATGAATCATTACTATGATTCTTAATTTGACAATTCATTGAAACAATTCAATAGGAATAAGTCATTGGTCCAATATGCTAGCAACCTACCTTGAAAATATTTTAGGGCTCCTAGAAGTTGTTTAGGAAGCAGATTTCATGAGGAGGTGGTTGGAGAATAATATGAGAATGAGAATAGGGCAGTCGATGACATTTGAAAGAGAGTAGAGAGAGAAATCTGTAGCTGGACAGCAAATCGAAGGAATTCAGCAGCTATCCAAACTGAAAATAGCAATCAAATGGTGGAACGGCGAAGTATTGATGGCATGAATGATCAACCAGTTGTTCCTAAGCAAAATACATATAAAACACTGGCAAAAAGGAAGAAGATACAACACTACTTAGAGCAGAAATTGAAAATTTCAATCTCCACAACCCAGAGATCAAATAAAAGTTCTCAAAACAAAAAAAAAAAAACAAAACATAAATAGTCCCCTAATAAAAAATAACCCTAATTGAAATATATATATAAGGTAAAAATCCCTGTTGAAGTTGTGAGCGAGAAAAATTCTCAGCAGGATTACGGAATCCCGCAATTGAGCAGCATCTCATCCGATAAAATCCCACTATCAAAACTGTAGCAAGCCATGAGGCCGAATTTGGTCCCACTTTGATCCTGCAAAGATCTCAAGAGCAGGATTTGTGAGAGATCCCACATCACACTTAGGGCTTGTTTGGCGTCGTAGAACAGCTGTGAGGTGTTTTCAAAATGTCAAAATTGGTGTTTGTTTTCTCCGTCTTCATTGTGTTGCGGGATAGGTTGATTTCCTTTTGTATTACACGTCGCCCGCACGTTCAACCCCGAGTACCGTGTTGGGAGAAATTTTTTTTACGGATCTACCCTTCCCATTGCGTGCAACTGGTGTTATTTGAGGTATTATTTGTGTTTTTTGTCAACCGTTGATTCTCGGTGTTATTCGCAATAGTACTCAGGTGTTATTGCGATGTCATTCACGGTATTTTTAACGCCTCTTGTCAACCGTTGATTCACAGAGTCTTGGCATGTTTTTAGCGATATTATTCAGGTGTTATTTGCGGTATTATTAGCATCCTCTACCAACCGTTGATTCCCAATTTTTTGAGGTGTTTTTGTGATAGTATTCAGGTGTTATTTCAATGTTATTTGCTTTATTATTCATGTTTTTTGTCAGTTGATGATTCTCGGTGTTTTGCGGTGTTATTTACACTAGTATTTTTCGGCACTATTTTGGTTGGAATAGTCCGTTGGAAGCTGTCGGTCACCGGAATCGAAATCTCGTCGCACGCTTCTGAAGAACATTTTGATTTACATATATATAAAGTTTAGAAAAATATGAAATCAAACTGACATCATGTTTTTTACAATTTAAATGAAAGAGCAATGTACCTCAAACCTTGTATCTATCCCGAAGGATAAACAAAAGACTTGAGGGTGAGACTCGATCAAATAAATTAAGAGATATATGACGTTCGTTTGGTCTGCGAAACCGTTTTATTTGCCGACAATTTCTCCTATTTAATATGAAGAATTAAAATAGGGTTTTTATTAAGTTGGGTTCGGAAAAACTTCCTATAAGGGCAAACCCTTATAGTTAATTACATCTTAGATGACCAAAGTCACCTAAGAAAACTCTCGATAAAAGTCAAGAAATATTATCTTCAAAGGGGTCAAAGAATAAGACTTTTCGACGAAATCGGACAAAAAGATGTGAAATGGGAATGACTCAAATTTGGAACATTTTGTTGTAGAGTCCAAAGGAAGAAGAATCAGGGGATGCCACAGATCCAAAAGAGAACAACAGTGACTTCCCAGTCTACCCTATAGTTTAGCTTCAGTTTCGGGAAGAAATATTTAAGTGTTTAATCGTGCCAATTTTATTTGTTTATGGCTTACATTCGTGTGAAATGATCACACAAATGACCTGGAAGATGTGAGGGTTTAGGTCGTGACAGACGACAACCTCAGAATCCTAACATAGGTTAGGGCTTAGATTGTACAGTAGAGTTGTACAAAGGCCTAAAGAGAATTTGAGAATTTATGTCGCAATAGGCGGACAACCTCGAAATCTTATTAATTGTTGTTTAATTCTAAGGAATGGATGGTTTGGCTGGTGAAGACAGGTTTTGCTGTTGAAGATGGTCGTGCTGCCCACAACGCTAGTTCCAAGCTCCTCGTCGTAGCACTTTCGAGTTCAATGTTAATTTTAAGTGTACATGCAATAGTTAAGTCAACGATCTGCTGTCGGGTACCCCCTATAAAACCAACTACTGTCCGCTTATTCTAAGGTATAGTGTGCAAAAGAGGCAGTAGCAAGTATTAACAGTAGATTGGACAGTAGACAAGAAATAGTTAAGTGTGTTGTAAAATAAAGCGCTGCAAATGTAGGACAAACCTGTATACCTCGGAGGCCCGCTGCTCCTTTAAGTATAATTGATGTAGCAGTTATGAGTAGAGTAATAGAATTTAAGAAACGAGCTGGCATGTATTGTATAGGCAAAAGTGAACAACAAAGGAAACGTCACCTGGAAAACTCGAGGAAAATCGACAAATAATCCATGACGAAAAAACTCAAGAAAATCGACGGGTAATAATTTAAATAAAACTGTCAAAACCTCAGGAAAATCCCGGAGAAAATACCACGAGTGTTTTGTCCAAAAATTCCAATAAAACATATGAAAAAGTCTGAAAAGAGGGGACGACAAGCACTCGTGCCGGGGCTAGGCTCACATATATATATTTATACTCGAGGGTCGTCGAAGGCTACTCGGTCATCCGGATGTATAAAGCTCGACACTCCACTAGAAGGATGTCCTGCTGAACCTAACTTAGGAGGATACTCATTGGCCAGAACTGGTAATCAACAGGTGGAAAACCAAGTTGTGATATATATTTAAATATTATTATTTTTGACATGCATATAGATTTCAGTCATACAAAAGTAAAGTTGTATCAATTTTTGTAGTGAAAATATTTTATTAAACGTTGTATCTATTCTTATCAGTTTTAAGAAAAGAATAGTTGTCCACGAGTTGATTACACCGTCAGCCATAGGGCCACCAACAACCTAAGAAGGTACGGGTTCCCCTCTAGTCTTATGTCGGTGAATGATACTTTTACCTACAGTTCATTAGGTCCCAGAATTGAGTCCTAGTGTTGTAGAATGAGATATCATTCTTCTCTACCACCGGCGTGTCTTTATCATCATCGCCCTAAGCCCCAAAACAAAATCGACCTACTTGCGACCTTGCTTGATGGTTTCATATATAACAAAAGGCTATACGTGTGCACTTATTTATCAGACATAAGCACTGAAAACCGTACCAAGAAGCAAGGAAAAAAAAAATAAAAATGGGGATGAGAGGAGGAACTGATCCACCTAAAACATCGAAAAAACGAAGGATGAATCAGCTCTCAAAACTCATGACGAAAAGACCTGAAAAAAGATGTCCAAGATCCTTGAATCAATCCGAAAGGATATCACTTTCTCATTTTTTATAAGTGGATTAACCCAAGGAGGGTATCTCTTCCCAATCTTGTCTCGAGCAAATCAAAACGGGCCCAAGTCAATGTGACAATTGTATATATGGCTTCACCACTAAGTAAATATCCTCACACACCTGGGCTTGCACTCGAATGATATCACAACTTCAATTTCAAACTTCCGAAACATCCTTTATGATATCAATTTAGATCAACCCTATATTTTTCTAAAATAAAATTTCAAAGTCTTTCAGATTTCACAACTCGATCAAAAGGAGAGTAACTCAGGGACGACAGTCATTCGCACTTCCAAAATCATGCCAAAATAAAAAAAAATTCAATTCCAGGTTTAATCAAAAGCTCCTTATATCAAATAAGCATGAAATCATCCGGCTAAAACCACATAAGTGCTTGCGGCCAGGGTCAACAAACAACTGCTAAGGCTCTCGGCCAAAGCAACAAAGAGAGGGATCAACTGCTAAGGCTCATGGCCAAGGCAACCAAAAGGAAAGGGGGAGTTGCCAAGGCTCACGACCGAGGCAACCAAAAGGGCCAACAACTAAGGCTTAAGGCCCAGGCAACCAATAGAAAAAGACCACCACTAACAGCTGCTATTATGCTCCCTCAACAAGCCCTCGGGTAAGGGCCAAAGCAGACAGGACCAAACTCCACACCGGACCAGCTCTCGGGCAAGGGCCAAAACCAACAAAACCAAGGCTCGAACCAGCATTAAATTATTTGGGGATGAACCTGCACATATGTTTAACTAGGGGCAGCCAATAACACCCCAATTTCATGCAAAAATGAATTCAATAGGTGAGCAGGAACCGAGCAACCCAAGGGTAAACCGAGAACCTCAACAAGCAAAGCCGAGCTCCATAAGAAGCTAAAAACAAGCCATTCAAGGCCAAAATAGAGCTCCAATAAAAATTAAGACCCGAGCCTCAAATAGTAATTAAGCTCCAGCCATTCCAAGGCAAAAACGAGCCATCCAAAGGCTAAAGAAAAAAAAATTACATGCCTTTAAAACTCAAGATGTGAAGCCAATACATATTTCAAACAAGATTCAAACAGGAATAACGGTATAAAGAACAAGTCCGGGTCACTAAAATACCTATTCCAAGCATGAAACAATTCACAACAGATATCTGAGCAAAAAGGGTGCCTCACGAGGAGCTAAACCAAGCCATTAAAACAAATTACAGGGCTTTCAAAATTAAAGAATTTTTCTCATAGCATGTATTTCGTGCAAGGAAAAGCCGCAGGGAACCAAAATCGAGCCCCATATATATATGAACAGCAAAGCGAGATCTCCAACACTCATTTTAAACGGGAGTAATAGTAATAAAGAGCTTTGATAGTTCATTCCAACATGAATTTCCAGAGAAGCAAATCTCATATCAAACCTACCACCATGACACTTCCAAGTATTTCAAGCAAAAAAAAGGCAGCCAACAACATGTCGTATTTTCATTGATTCTAGCAAATAATCAAGACTAACTCCTAGAACATGTTCAAAAATCCTACTTTCATATGCTTGAATGGTGAATATCACAAAATACACAAAGCACATTGGACTAGCATGCCATACCCACCCAAAAATACTATTCCTTGCAGCCCTGACCGAGCAAAATCGAGAGAAAGAAAGAAACAGAGGAGGGGGAGAAGTACCTCTTTAATGCAGAACCAAAATAAAGAAAAAACTTCAGAGAAACACTTCCTAGCTCGAACTCCTCTCCAACAGCAAGAGGAAGTCAACCCGAGCACGAAGAACTAAAGAAGAAGGTGAGAAAGAATTTTTGTTGAGTTTTCCCTCCCTCTCAGAAAATTTTTTTTCTTCTTTTTTTTTTCTCCTTTAAAATGCTCTAAGTAAAGTCTTATATAGACGGGAGAAGGAAGAGAGGAGATGATCGAGAGATCGTAGACAGCTCGAGGAAACAAGCAGAACAGACGCTCCATGCGGGCGGCTCGAGGGAGGCAGACGGGAAGATCTCGCAGAGGATAGGATTTGCGACAGAGATAAGGGATGGAGGGGTTGTGCCACGGTCGGGCGTGCGAGCGGAACGAGCGAGAGCGCGGGAGCCTAACAAGACGGGCGAGAGACAGACAAAGCGAACAAAACAAGTTAGGGCACAAGGCCCGCGAGTTTCTGAAGAATTAGGGAGAGGGGGAATATATTAGATATAAAATAATAATGACAATAATAATAATAATAATACGAATAATAATAATAATATTATTATTATACTTATTTTATTCATTCTCTTCCAGGCGCATCGTTGCAGTGAAACAAACGTCTCCCCTAGGTAAAATCGACGTTCTGGACGCGTCGACACAGTTCGTTTCGCCATCCGAAGTCGTTTAGGCAACCTCGCCGATGATCAGGTCAAAAATGCGTCGCGATCCGATTCCCGTTAAAATTTTGGTTTGAACTCAATTAATCAGGATGGTGTAGATGGTTGTCATGAGATGTTTAGAAAAGATTTAAAGTGATTTTGAGTTGATCCGGAGAGTCAACTTGGTGGATTTTGGGCATTTAGCCAAAATTGATGGTTCAAAGTGGTCTAGGAGAATGTTATAAAGAGTTCTCAATATCAATTGGATGTCAATTTTGGGGTTAAGGCATTCAATTTGGTGGAATTTGGAAAGATAGCCAATTTTGGGTAAATTTGAGAATTTTGAATGTGGGTTAAAATTGAGTGAAATTGAGGCTTGATCATGGCCAATTAAAGGTTCAATTTAGTGTGTAGGATTGTTATGAAGAGTTTAGAATTCAAATTGGGGCAAATTGGGATCAAATGGAGGTCAATTGAAGAGTTCAAATTGGTTTTGATGGAAAAAGGCTGAATTGGGTAATTGGTGGAATTGTGGTGTTAACTATCCTGATTTGAGCCATGGACCAACGAAATCTCCATCTGGGTCCTCCATGTACTGGTGCTAGCTAAATCTCAACCTAGGGCTAGAGGGTCTAGAAGACCATCTACATGAGTCTCCCAAAAGAATGAGGTATGACAGTCAACGAGTTTAGGTTCGGGGTTATAAATGAATGGGGGTGAAAGTGAGCAACAGTGAGTGAACAGCTCCAGACCAATATCCGGGGTCAACTCTATGGTCAAGCATTCCTATGAAAACTCGTCTCGAGCTACTCTATATTGACCCCACCTACTAAGTGTTAGAGGTTAGGACCAATATGGGAAACCTCAAGTTGAGCAAAGAGGAGTTTAGAATTTCTAAAAGTGAGAGTTACTTTTCTAGTTTTCTAGAAATAGTCAACAGGAAAGTCTTATGACTAGACTTTAGGCAACTAAAATGGAAAAATTAAACCTCAACCAAAAGTAAGGTCAACAGTATTCAGATGTTATTCGCGCGAATTAATGGTGTTATTGGTGAGCTACGTGGAGTTATTCGAACCTTTTACCCGAGTCGGTGATATTCTATAACAATTTATTTAAAATATATAAATGTTGAATATAAAATTAAATTAGATATCCTCTAATACTTAAATTAATTTAATTTACTTTATACAGTGTCTATATTACTATATATTTTATAAATATTAATTTACTATATTTTAAATAAAATAATTATATATTATTTATGAACTATATTTATAATTAGTGTTTCTATAATTTTTTTTGTTAACTTAAAAAAATTAAAATTATACATTGTTAAATATAATTTATAAATAAAGTAGTTAAACATAATACACTAATAGTTATAGATATATAGTTAATACTATTGTATGTTATTTTGAAAATTATTTAATAAGTATTAACTAAATTATATAACATGTTTATGTATTAATTTAGTA
>JXCR01091274.1:138170-165214 GCA_002079205.1 Phalaenopsis hybrid cultivar | reverse complement strand
GAATGTTGAGGACATCAAATTTTCATACTTTTGTAAGATGTTCAACTTATGTTTGCATTTGGTTTATGAATCAAACGTTTCCTTAATGGCATCCTTCATTTGAAAAAAAATTATTTTTGTCAAGATTTTTCTTTTGGGGGATTAGATTAGGGCTTTATATGATTTAAAGTTTATTTCTTATTTATTTTTCTCTAGCTTTTATGCAATTTTATTTATTGAAATGCATTATTCTTGATTCTTCTTTTGAAGGAGCATAGGCAACCGGCTGGCATGAACTTCGGTAAAATTTTTAATGTTAATAAAAGTTACTCCTTTATGGTTTTATATAAATTGCTTAGCTAGCTAATTAGTTGAAAAAGAAAAGGAATGGACATGATCAACACTTGATATGTTTGGGTCATATATCATTAATGTGGAATTATAATAACATGAATTTCACTATATTAATAATTTGGACATTATAGTATTAATTCTAATAAAATAAGAGAAAGAACTAGTTCGGCTAACACTTTTTACATGGACGGGGTGGCAGAGTAATGGACGTAAAATATGAGAAGTGAATGGACCTTTTCATACATAGTTAAGTTGACATGTATAAAAAATGAAATATATATGTTAGATATGTTGGAATTGGAGGCGTATGTATGTATATCTTCCAAAACATTACTAATCGGATGCTGCTCTAACTGCCTGGTTATGTTTTTCATTAGATTTCAGGTATTAAATCAATAAAACTGGTACCAAAACGCTCAGCATTCATTTTTAATAGCCTTTACCAATTTTTTAAATTAAGATGAGGTCAGATATCGCTTATAGTCCTGAATGGCATAATCATGATTACTAAATCTATTGTTTATCGAATAAGTTTTTGTACAAAAAAAAAGTGAATGCACAANATTGTTTATCGAATAAGTTTTTGTACAAAAAAAAAGTGAATGCACAAATCTAAAGAGACCTGATGGTACAGAAGAGCAAAGTACAATAGAGGCTTGTCCACAGGCAGAAGATCCTGAGGTCCACTTGCCCAAATGTGCAATGTCATATGAGCAAGGCCAACTAGGTCAAAACTGACCAAGCCGCGACGTGGACTAGAAGAAGATTAGATGATCCAAGCAGGAATCATCCAACTAGAAATAGGAAAAAAGAGCATGTAAGTCAACCGCAACAGGAAAGCCGACTCCACGCAATGCCCTACCCTTCGATAGAGCAGAACTTAAGAAAAATTTAGTTACGCAAAATACCTCTGACCATTTCATGGAGACTCCAAAGATACCTAACTAGGGATCAAACATCGTTAATCAAGTTTGATCAACTGACAGAACCACATAGACCAAGCTCAACGAACTGAGCTGACCTGATCGACCCGAAGTGAACTAAGCTTAGCCGACTGAGCCAGAAGATAGTCCGACGATAAGCTCAAACTTATAAAATATCATAAAAGCCCTAGTACAAACCTCTTCCAAACATGAACAAAAATATAATATCTTTGTTGTATTATCTTTCCAGTAAATTAAAAAAATATTTTATGACAAAGATACATTCATCTGTCCATTAATTTCTCCCTCCCCTCTCCATTCATCTGTTGTCCATTGCGCTCTCCCTCTCCTCTTCCTCCTCTCTCTCCCCTTAATTTGGCTCTAGTCTTTGGGGGTGATACACCAACTGTCTCAAATTCAACAGTTGGGTTGCAAGGATTTATTTAACAAGTTTTAGATTTTCTTACTTTTCTTCCGAATCACGGATTCACGGTCACATTATGCTATTATATATATTCTGATGTTTTTTTTTAACAAAGCCAAATGAAATTTTTTTTTTCTTTTTCTTTTTTCTTTTTTACCTACATAATCATACTTCTAAGCCAAAAATAATCGGACAATAAAAAAAGAAAAAAAAAGAATNGCACAGATATATATATATATATATATATATATATATATATATATATATATATATATATATAGTTTAAAAGAAAGAGCATTATACCTCAAACCCTATATCTATTCCGATGGATAAACACAAGACTTGAGGATGAGACTAGATCAATTAAACAAAGAAATATATGACATATGTTTGGTCTATGAAACCATTTTATTTACCGATAAGTTCCCCTATTTAATACAAAGAATTAAATAGGGTTTATATTAAGCTGGGTTCGGAAAAATTTTCTATAAGGGTAAGCCTATATAGTTAATTACATCTTAGATAACCAAAATTACTTAAGAAAACTCTCGATAAAAACTAGGAAATGTTATCTTCAAAGAGGTCAAAAGGATATAACAAATCAACGAGATCGGACAACGATGTGTAAAAGGGGAATAGTTCAAATTTGAAATATTTATTGTGGAATCCAAAGGAGGAAAAACTAGAGGATGTCATAGATCCGGAGGAGAAGCTCGGTGACTTCCTAAGCCATCCTATTGTTTGACTTCAATTTAGAGAGAAGTATTTAAATGTTTCATCTTGTAAATTTTATTAGTTAGGCTTTTGTGTGAAACGATCACAGAAATAGCTTGAAAGATGTGAGGATTTAGGTCGTGATGAACGACAACCTCAAAATCTTAAAATGAGTTAGGGTTTATATTGTACAACAGAGCTTTACAAAAGCCTAAAAATACGGTGAGGATTTATGTTGTATAAGCAAACAACCTCAAAATCCTATGGCTTGGTTGTTTATATCAAAGGGAAGATATGTTGTTGTAGATCCTCCTGCTGTTGAAGATGGTTGTGCTGCCCACAATGCTAGTTCCAAGCTCCTCGTCGTGACGAGTTTAAATTTCCTAATGTTTCAAGTCATGATGTCAAATAAAATGTCCCTATGGTTATGGTCTTTTAAATATTACGTGAGATATTAAAGTTCATTAGAGCAACACCAGTTAGAATCCTAAGGTTCCCTCATTTCGCTACCACTATTTTCTATTTGATTCACTTAGTTCAATTGAATTTATTAAACTCAACATAATGAGTTTCGTACTTTCATTTAGATCGTGGGAAGCCTTGTTAGCAACTGCAGGCTACCTCCTTTGAGGGGTTCCCGATCATTCGATAGAGACGTCTTAATTTAGTTGTAATTGTTATTTTGTGATGTATGTGACTAAATTTTAAGTTGTCTTATATTTTGAATGTTGTGGAAGTGAATTTTATCTTCTTTAATTTTAGTTTTGGTTTTGGTTTTACGGCTACCCGAGAAGTTTTGATTTTGATGTGGGGTGACATCATTGTTTAACATGCAATTTTTATAAGCATAAAAGTACAGTGCAAAAAATATAAGAAAAGACGGTACTGCAAATTGTAAAAGCGTACTTGGCGAGTCTTCTCGTTCCATCACTTAAAATGTCAGTACTTGCAAGGCATATATATAATATTGCAAGGAACTTAAATTGTAAGAGTAAATGAAGGTTTAGCTACCAAATCCCATACAATGATTTTATTGAATCCTGGAACATCTTATTGGATAATTTTAGAACAAAATATGACAAGTTCAATTTGTCCTTCAAAATATCCAAAAGATTTCAAAGTGCTCGGGGTATGACCCTGAACTATTTTGGAGATCTCTTGGATTATTTTGAGTTCATTTATGAACTTATCATATTGTTCCATGAACCATCGGAGTTTAGAGTGTGACTACCCCGTTGCTTAGTGAAACTTAGCAATTTAATTATCCTAAGGATATGATACTCGATTAGTCAATTAATACTCCATTTAAACGTTATATAGGTGGGTGCCCTTAAGGCAAGTTTAAGTTATTTAGGATTGTGGTGCCCTCAATAAAAGTCAGGCTTGTAGTGTTTGTCGATGTTAGCTTCCAATCATATCATTTTCTAAATCCAATCAATTGAGTTTACATATTAAGCCTAGACCACTACTAAGCCTTAATCAATCATGATGGCTGAAATGGTGATTATCAAAATTTTGGTTTAAGTGATGTGCATTCTTATCAAATGGTCACATCATCCTCAATTTCGGGTTTAAGAAAAGTAAACTATCATATTTCTGACTTAAGTCCATTACTTAAGAATCATTTGATCTAAGTTAACTTTAGAGTCATAAAAATTAGGAGGATTATGATTTTATTGATGTTGTGCAAGGGTGGTGAGTGGGTTTCTACTTTTTAGTCCCATTGTATTTCAATCATCCAAACATGTTTATTAAGATCAATATTACCCATTTTACACATAGTTAATCCTAAATTTTGGTTACGACACCAAAGTCTAAAATGATTATTTTGCCCTTAGGGCACTTCACCTCATAACTCATTAAACACAACTTAAAAGATTTTGAGGGTTTAGAGTGTCATATCTACGAGGTAATTATAATGTTTAGAGGAGAACATTTGGACCTCTCAAAATTTTGATTTAATTTAAATAATCATTTAAATTTAGAAGAAAGGATTTTGAAAAGTTAATTTACTTAATTATCCAATATAAACCTTATATTTATGGAAAACATTATTAGAGATTTTCTAATGTCGAAGAAACACTTAGATAAAATATAATGATTTTTTAGAATCAAATTATTATTATTATTATTTCATTTTTAATTAATTTCAATGATTAAATTAATTAAAAATTAACAGTTTAATTAAAAAAATCATTTTTATATTTTTAATATAATTCTCTAAATTTAAAAAACCTAGAGAATCAAATCTTATATTTTTGTGATTTTTAATTTGTTTATTATAATAATTTTAGTGGGAGAACATGAAAAATTCATTTTTAAGCCTTTAAAATTTATTTTTAACTTAGAAAAATTAGAAAAAATAATCTAATGAATTCTAAGTGATCAGGGGACATTCTCACTCATTTTGAACCATTTTTTGTATTTATAAAAATTTTGATTATTTTAATTTTTTTTAATTCAAAATATATTTTAAAAATAAAATATTTTCACAAAAAAATGGGTTTTATTTTTATAAGATGCCCCTAATCACACGGAACCCAGAGAAATAATTTTCATAACTTTTCTAAGCATATTTAATTTAATTTAATTATTTTATACAAAAAAGCAAGGCTTCCTTAAAAATCCATTTTAATACTTGGACTAACTCAAATAATTTTGATATCCTTACAATGAATAAACATGATTTTTATGGACAGCGGAGAAGTAATTTTGTCAATTTTTTATAAGTGTATAATTTGCATAAATTAATATAAGGTATAAGCATTTAATTAATTATAGAAATTCATAAAATAATTCAAAGCATCATAAGATTTTTCTTAGACTTCCCTAACCACAAGAAACCTACTAAAATTATTTTCATAATTTCCCAAGTGATATTTTGATTTATATAATTAAAATAGCCAAAACGGTCACCTTGGCTTAAAAATTAGGTCTAGAAGCATAGGAATGTCCCTTGACCTTGGAAAAATCAGAAGACATAGCCTCTGTGATGGGGAATGAACCCTCCAAAGCTCAAGCTATGGTGAGCAATGTCTAGTCATGGAAAATTGAGATACGACAGAGGGTATTTAATTCATTAAAAATCAAGAAATAAGAAAAAAATTTTTAACCCACATTATTCTCCTCTGTTCACTAAGTAAGAGAGTATTTTTTTATTTTTATGATTTTCTATAAAAAGTTATGAATTTTTAAAGATCTTTTATCTATTTAATTAAGAAAAACCTTTAATTTTCTATTTATACCAATCACGCACCGTGTCATCCTCGTCTTCTCCGAAACGCCACGCGTTGCTTTTTGGTTCGGCGCCGCCATTCAACTCGGTAGCCACACATCCCGCTGTTCACGCATGAAGGCTCTATCTGGCTCGATCTCATTTGTCCATCTGATACACGCTCGATTAGATGCTCTCCGTCATCGTCCCCGATAGTCAAAAACCCGTGAACCGTCCAACTTTAAACCTTAAGATCTCGGCCTAGACTCAACCAAATCACTTTAGGTTTGTTCCTACGCCTTCATCTAATCAAGATGAGTACATCTGTACAGTTACATTGCTATGAATTGCAAGTTTTATTCCCAAAGGCCCAAACCGAGCCCAAAATTAGGGTTAGAGAGCTATACGTTTGTCTAAGAGGTGAGGCCTCATTTGGGTGCTTGTGGAAGCTTCAGTGGAGTCTGAAAAACATTGTGGATGTGTTTATTTCCTCTGGTGAAGGCTCCAAATATGAGTTCGATCAAAGGATGGAGCGACCTTGGTCTAAATATAGGTTAGAGGGCTCAATAGAGGGGGATTTTGATGGGGATCTTCCTCTCTTGCTCTGGTGAAGCTCAAGAGCAAATCAATTTGGGGTTTGAGAGAGTTTTGAGGAAGGCCGAATTTTGCCTTGATTTTGAGCTCAAAAATTGAGCTCAAGTGATGGGGAAAATGACCAAATAATGGTTACAATTGGGTGGTGGAGTCTTGGAGGAGCTCTGGAAACAATTTTAACAGGGTTCCCTCAAGAAAATTTTTCTGGTCCCCTTTTAGCCATGGAAGAGGGGTTTAAGTTAAACAAGTTAGGGTGGCTATCTTGACCTTCATTTGGGTGCAATGTGAGGCTTAGGTGGAGAGCTTCAAGATGTTAAACACCAATCAAAGCTAGACACATTGGATGAGTGAAATTGGGTTTGAACTTAAGCATTGGGGGTCTCAGTTTTGGCTCCTTTGGCAACTAGGGTGGCTGGCCATGGCAAGGGAGGTGCTTAGGTGGCTCAAAAACCTTAGAGGAATCTATCACAACAATTAATTTGGGCTGGTAATAGGTTTTGGCAAAGATATATTTGGCTTAAGCAATTTAGGAAACAAATCCCTTAATTTAGGGGACCTTAGGTCCATGGCTCATCTAGGGTGGGTTAAGTGAGTCTTGCTTGATCACTAGGATCCAAAAGTTGGCTGCAGAAGTTTTGCCTTAATAATGTTGACATGGCTAGGTCAATTTTGGTGCATGGGTCTAATTTGGGTCCAAATGGCCAAAGGTTGGGTTTGGATTAGGCTAGCCATGACTTTGAGCCCATTTGATTGATCAACATTGTGTAGATGATTGTTATGAAGATTTTTAGGATTCAAATTGGGGCAAATCAAGTAGACTATGAGATTCAATTAGGTAAGATTAGGTCATAGGATCAAAATTGGGGGTTTGACTTAGATCAAAATTGAGTTTAAAGCATGGACCAATTAGGTTTGAATTTTGTTTAGATTGGTCATGTAAAAGGTGAATTGAGTTTAAGATTGAAATTGAGGGGAATTGGGGCCAAATTGATGGATATTTGAGGTGAATTGGGGGAAATTGGGCCTTTAAAGGCAATTTGGGGGTTTTGGTCAAAATGGTTAACTTGGCCAAATTGGGTACAGTTGAAGGGTTCAAATTGGTTTTGGAGACATTTGGAGTGGTTTTGAGTGTTTCGGTAAAGTTTGGGGTGCCAAGGGTGTTTTTGTAATTTTAACAAATTTTGGGGTATTTTGGTAATTTTAGGTGGTTTTGGGCAATTTGGGTATTTTCAAATGGTTTGAACTAATTTTTTAACCAATTTAGGTATTTTGGGTGAATTTTAATATTTTGACCAAATTACGGGTTCCAATGGCATTTAGGTAATTTTGGTGAATTTAGGGGTAAAACGTCAAGTTGGACATTTTGGTAGAATTTGGGTGCCAACCACTTTATATGAGTCATAGACCAATGAAATCCCTATTTGAGTCCTCTATTTACTGTCTTAACTAAACCCTAGCCTAGGGCTAGTGTTAGGGGACCATCTACATGAGTCTCCCAAAAGTTCAAGGGATCAAAGTCACAATTTTGTTTCATGGTTTGTGAGTGATTTTGGGGGAAAGTGAGTGTAAGTGAGTGAAATAACTCTAGAACGACACCCAGGGTCAACCCTAAGGTCAAGCAGTCCTATGGGAACTCTCTTTGAGATCCTCTGTACTGACCCCACCTTCTAAGTGCTAGAGGTTATGACCAATATGTAAAACTTCAAGTTCAGCAAGTAGGAGTTTTGAACTTCTAATGGTGAGGGTTTCTTTCTAGTTTTCTAGGAATAGTCAATAGGAAAGTCCTACGGCTAGACCCTAGGCTACTAAAGAGGGAAAACTAAGCCTCAACCAAAAGTGATGTCAACAAGATTATTTGTTTTTATTACAGTATAGTTTCTTTTTGCAATTTGTTGCTCATGTTTAGAACTCTTCTTTACTTAGCAAATCTTTTTGATATATCATGTTTTACATAATACTTTTTGCTCTGTTCTTTTTAAATTGGTACATTCAATCTTTCAAGTTCAAAGCCCTCTATAGGTTAGTTTTATTTAATTGCATTTTGTTTTTTTCTTTCTAACTTCATTTTTGTATCAAATGCTTTATCCATTAGAACTTTAAGTTTGGGGGGAGGGGGCAGACAATTTTTTCTTAAAAGAAACTAAACTTTATTTGTCTTCAATAAACTCTATTTTTTAAAATAATTTTTGGTATCAGAGGTCAACTTAAAGATACCTATATCTTTGATTTTATAAATATGATTGTAGAAATAAGTAAAAATCTTTAATAATGAAGGTTAGTTCTAAAAGATAAGATTTTTAGTACAAGAGTATAATACTTTGTGTGTACTATTTAAAGTAAAGGAAATTGTGTTTTTGAAATCTTAAGAGAGTCTTAGAGTTATATAAAAGAAAGGATTGGACTTTATGAAAAATCTTTTTCAAAACTAATATGCATTTATAAGTAAGACATGTATGAAGTTTTTAACTTTAAGAAGAGGATAATAAATTTCAAAATCATTAAATGCTATCCATATATAGTATTCCTCACATGAAAAAGAAAATTGAAGAAAGGATTGAAAATGATAATAAGAGAAAAAAAAAAGAAAAAAAAGAAAAGCAAAAAGAAAAATATATGTGAGGAGAAGCATGAGGAGATGCTTAATTAAAGATTGGCTTCACTTGAATAAACTTAAGAAAAGAAGCTTAAGTAAAGAGTATCTGCATTTACTTATAAGTTGTGCTCGTAGTAATTAATAAATTGAATTTCATACTTAAATTATTTCATATTTTCCTATATTACATTATGTTGTTTAATGTAATAGTTTTTTCTAAGTAAAATACATAAAGTCACCACCTTCCCTGTGGAATCGATACTGAGATTTTTAAAGAAAAACTTATATTCATTGAAACGATAAGTGTATTTGCATAGTACCCCTAATGTGTAAATTATTTTCTAAATTTTATATTATATCGATTTTGCACACTAGCCTATAAATATAAATTAGGTCACGTTTTTTGTCATTTTTTGGAAGTTAAATTATTGCATAATTGTGGGTCGGGTCACATGCCCAACTACATTCTTGTGTAGCTACGCTTGAACGAGGCATGACCATGCACGGGAACTTAAGAGCATGGCTAAACCCAAATCAGGCTTGGCCATGCCTAAGAGCTTATCGGTCCCCGAATAGTCCTAGGCACGCTTGTCCAGAGAAACGAGAGAGTTTGTGTGCTCGTGTAGGTGCCTCCTTATGTGTGGGGTGCGCACACACAATCTTACTCCAGATGGAAACTTTAATTGACCTTGTAGAGAAAAACAAAAGGATTTTAAAGGAAGGGTTAATCAAGACTATGTTGTTCCGGAGGTGAGCCACCTGTGGTCAAAGTGTGGGTCCTACAATGCATAAATTGGAGTCCTTGATGAAAGCCCAATTGGACCATGAACTGATCATTCTTAGCTCAATTGAACAAGGTTCAGATTCGAGATGGATGTGACTTGGTTTTGAGCTCAAACCAAGAGTTGATTGAAAATGAGGTCATCACTTTAGAGTCATGTGATTAGCCCAAAGAATGTTTAGGAGNTGATGTTAAAAATTTGAGTGGTAAGTATGTAAATATGAATGTTTAGGTGTTAGATAAAAACGTATAAATTATCTGAAGTGTCTATCATTGCCCTTTAAATGAGTGGTCTTTTCCCTCTAAAATGAGTATTTTCTTTTAGAGAGTAATAAGTATTTTATCGTTCTATCTTTTTAAATTAGTTAGACATATAGTTTTAAATTTATATTTATATTTTTCTTAAATAATAATACAATATTTTGAGGCACTAGAATATTAATATGACCATGATCAATGAATTTTTAATTCTCATCTTGTAATAAGAATACAATTTTTAACTAGAGCATTTCGAGTTGTTCTATTACTCTGAAAATAATGATTAAAGAGAAATAATTTTAAAAATGTGCAACAATCACTAATCATGAAGTAACCTTGTACCTAATTATGGGAACTTATAGGATTAGCTTGCAAGGCTAGCTCATCAACTAACCATCCTACTTAAAACTAATTGCCAAAAAGTAATAATCTAATCCTATATTGACATTACTTATTAAATTTGGCTTGAGTTCTATACTCCCTCATAATAATTGTATCCTTAGGTTCAGAAGCCTCAAGTCGATCCAGTAGATGAACAACCAATCTCATAGTTACAATTGCCAGAGCATATCTTCCTTGTACATTACAATAGCTCTAAACCAAAAAGGGAAAAATTCTTTATAAGAACATTGAATATTTATTTCCAAATGCTTTGCTACTTGCCATTGTGTTGAGTATGCTTTTAAGGTTGTTTAAATTAACTTATTAAATAATTATTATTTCTATATATAAAAGAAAATATCCAAATTAATTGAAGGAAAGAAATTCATATTAAAAAGACAAGTAAATATATTTATTTATCTAGAAGATTTAAATCTATCCAAATTAAGTGAATTCAAGAATTTCATATTAGACAACGATAAATACATTTAATTACCTAGAAGATCCATATCCACACAATTTTGGGGGACTTTTTGTTGCATATTATTTGATATCCTACATTTTTATATGTATTTTTTAACATTTAATTGCCTCTAATGTACTCTATCTTTAGCAAATATTTCTATCTTCATGGGAATAACAATTTAGATATGCCACTAGAGAAGACTGCTCATGCTATTCAATGTAAATCGTTATCACAAAAGAGAAGAAAGTATAAATTATATGGCTAAACAGTCTCCAAAGATTATTTTAGAATCTAACATGATGCTTGAGCTTTATTGAACTAATGACTTTGAAGTTGAATTTATTCAATTCATTTTATGCAAATAATGGTTCAGTAAAAAAAAATATGCTTTTCATTTGCATATAAAATTTATTAGAATTTTAATATAATTGGAGGCACCCATTTTTTAATACATATGATATCTTTATTGCTATTTAGTTCTTTACAAAAAAAGAAAATTAAAAGAAAAAAAATAAGATATCACTTCATTGACCACATATTGTATGCTATCTGAGAACACTTTTGGACTCTCCTACAAGGACCGGTCTTGCAACCTTTAAACATGATCTTAAGCTGAGATGAATTTGTTCTCAATCTTATGTAAGTTTACCACCTTCTAACTTAGTCAAATGTATAATTAAGAAAAATTTTTTTGTAACATTCTTATATGTTGTTTTTTGTTACATTAAATTTGTGGTTATATTTTAATTTTTAATATTATTTCTAAGTGAATTTACTTTCAACAATTTACAACATGTTTGAGGAAAGAATAGTTAATTTATGCTATTACATAAGAAATATGTTACACAAAAAAGGAAGAAAAATACTTCTTCTTAAGTGTACATGGTTTTTAGATTATATCAAAACTAAGTCCATGGAACTTCTTTTCTCAAGTATGTTAGAAGTTCGTATGCTCCATATCAATCTCACTATTTGAAGATGTATGGTCTATCCATATGGATTATGACAACAATTCTAGGTTTTAACAACTTACAGTATAAAATTTCCTTAGAACTTGATTTTCAACAAAAAATGTTTAGAAATAGGATTGTAAAATTTGTCATCCTTTCATCATCTCTTCCTAAATCACAGATGATAGAAATCTAAGTTCCTTAAATATGTTTGATATAATCTAAATAACATCTTTGTTTAGGTTTCAATAGTCATCAACTTTGCTTTCGAAAAAATTTAAGCGGCAAATATCTGAAGATTCTAAAATATTACATTTGATAGGAAACAACACTTCAATGCAATGCAATAAATCAATTGCACTCTAAGCACTCTGATTCATACAAATCATATACATAAAAATTTATTACTCCCTTGGTCCATTCTACATGTTCCTGTGATTATGAATGACCAACATCAAAGGAAGTTTAACCTCAGTGATGGAAAATGAAGAACCACATTAAATAATGAAAACCACAATTTCTACCCTAGCTACAACACCCAACTTAGGCACCTTGGCGCTCTAGGATGACACATTTGTGCTTTGTTTTCTATTTCCTTCGTTTAGTCCTAACATTATAATGTTATAATGCAACACTACAAAGATACAATAAATTTGAGAAATATTTTGGAACATTCCTCCTATCACGCAAAAAAATAGGGTATGGTTATGGGGAGATTCAATAGCCATTTAATGAGATTGAAAGGGGAGAATTTACAAAGTAATTTTAAATGTACTTTGAGGGTTGACTGGGATTGAATTAAAAAAACTTTAGCTACATTTTTGTAGAGTCTAGAAATAAATTTGAGTGGAGAAGATTTTATGGGAGAGTTGGAGAATGAGCTACAATGCTGGAGGCTTTAGATGATTCAGCTTATTATTTTAATTATTTCGTGGTAATCTTCTTTTCCTTTGGAATTTATATAAAGAAAGAGGGAGGAGAGCTAAAAAATTTGAGTTATTTCAAGGGCCTCAAAGAAAATATTGAAGGAGAGGTGCTCTTAGTCCTTGAATCCATTTTTTTTTGTATGGAGGAGCTTGAACAGGTAGAGAAAAACTTAAAATTACAGTTGGTGATCTTCTAAACTTTCCCCTCTTTTTCCATCCCTCTAGATCCTGGGTTTCTACAGTAAGCCTTAAGTTTAATTTTATCTTAGATGTATTCTAAATATTAAAAAGCTTTCATGTACCTCTTTGTTCCTTCAATGGTTTCAAACCCTAATTTTTCTTTTTCCCTTTTTATTTAGGGTTTTAGTGCAATGGTTCTAATTCCTTAGAAATTATTTGAGCATTTCATTCTCTTAAGGGTTTTCATCAATGTTCAAACCCATATGATATGAAAATTTAGAATTTTAATCTCTTAGTCACGTGATTTTATTTGGAAAGCTTATTGATCTTGTTGTGACAAAATCTTTTGCTTGAGATTATGCTCATTGTATCAAGATGAATACAATGGATATGTATGTTTCACCAATTTAATTCTAACTGTAGTGAAGTCAAATAAGGTTTACATGTAAATTTTTGCAATTGAATAATAGGCTTTATTGTGTTAAAAAAATAACTGTGATAAAATATAGGTTTTGTTTGCATTCTTAAATTTGTTATTATTTGTGTCATATTTTAAATAAATCAGTCCAAATTAAGTACAATAAAATAATTGTATTACATTGGGTTCATGTTCACCTTAGGATGGCTATTTTTTTTATTTACTTCTCTAGTTTGGCATATTGTTTGTGCATCAATAGTACAAGTTACTATGAGAGCTAATCACTCACTTTTTCACACGTTTGCATCTTTTTTCTTGCATGCTATATAGTAAAATAGTTTGAGGGTTTCAAATATTATTTAGATAAAGCAAGAATATATACATATGTATTATAGGATGATTGTTTAATGCACTAGTACTCATGCATACACGTCATCTTGTATCATGCATTTGGGATTTAAGTTTTGTTCTAATGTTAACTTTATGCATATGTCATAATGTTTTTAATTACTATGTATGCATTTTCTTTATTGTGAAACATTATGCTTTTAATTTTTATATCTCTAATGTTATTTTTCATGCATAAGTTATAATGTTTTTATATCATAAATATTCATCTATTCCATACTATGGAACCATGCTTATTGGAGATGTGATTTTTAAATTCATGTTGCATATGTCTTAGCATACCTATATATAATACTTATATAACCAAGACATTACCATATTAATTTTACATATTTAAAGCTAAAATCTTCATTTGTTTTACATTTATGTCAAAGTGATCCACCCACAGCGTGCATATGTCACAATGATATAAACTGGTATTCCCACATTAAATTTGATCAACTCATTGGTAGATTCATTATGTCCTTAAATTTAAATATTCTTACACAATGGGGTTTCACACGCAAGTATACATATCATTCAAGAAATACAGGGCTCCAATTGAGTCCAGATATTGATTCCACTGAGAGTGTGGTCATGCTTCAAACAAGATGAGTTCTAGTCTACTACGGTATTGGTCTTAGTTTGGAATGTAATTTGAAGTGGTCTTTCTAACAACAACTCCTAAATTACCGTGCTAAGTTAAAAAGGAAAATTCTAATTATTCTAACAACTCTAACTAGTTTGGTGGATATCAAGATATGAAAGGTAACAATCTCTTGTGAGTGCATATGTTGATATGTAGGATATGATACTAAAAATCTAATGTGAGTAGTGGAAATAGAATCATAAATCTATGTTACCATCTTCCAACTGTATAATTATGCTTAGGTAAATTCAATAAAAGTTTCCATCTATCAATCAAGAAACTCCTAAGTTCAACCCTTCCAAAACTTATCTCTCTATCTAATTTATTGACTTATGGACTACTTTTCCTTCCCCTATAGGTTTAATGTGGTTTTCCTAATTAATTAAAGTTATAGTCCTCCTCGATTGTTATGGGTTTGCAACAAGTTTTAACACACCAATTAGATAGATTGATTAGTAAATGAACCATGAAATAAAAACCATCAAATTAGGATTATAAGATTGACTCTATAACAACTTTACATCCTACATAACCTAAACATGCATCACAAGAGAAAGGTAAACGAAACCTGCTCACTAAGCATGAACAAGAACATGAAAACCATACTAAAATCACAAAACAAATCCACTAAGTACGCATCACAACATTTTATAAGATAAATGTAAAAGCAATACTTAGATTTTCTTCCAACAATGGATCTAAGTCTTTCTTGCTCTGATGTAAGATTTCACCTTTACAATCTTCTCTCAAGATCTTCACTAAATACTCAAGAAAGATAGTAAAAATACAAACTTTAATCTACTCTACACTTTTCTTGGCATCTCCAAGAACTTCCCAGATCTTCTTCTCATTTCTCCTCTGTCATCCTTATCTCTAATCCTCCTTTGAATGGCTTAAAACCACCAAGGAAACTCCAAATTTGTGATTGAGCAACTACAGAAAAAACTGGCATGCTTTGACACCTAGAACTAGTGCCTAAGCACTGCTTTGTCAGTTTTGTGTGCAGATAGCTGGCATCTAGGTCCTCAGAAGTTGGCACTAAGGTGCTTGAATGGAGTGCCTTGGTGCCCAGAATCTGGCACCTAGGCACCAGTGGTGTGAAATCCCATTTTGCTTCATTCAGCTCATTTTTGCTTCTTTTCCATCCTACTTCGCTCCAAGTGTTCTACCCTTTATACCTGCATGAAAAACACAAGAATAATTTTCTTTAAAGTGCATTTTCATCATGAATTAAATATAAAAGACTAAGAAAATTAAACATGCTTTAGGACATATCAAAAGCTCTCAAACTTAAAAGTTGTTTGTCCTCAAGTAACATTATAATTTTAAAAATCATTTTTATTAACATGTAGTAGTGGGTTTCATTAGATTTCATATGATTTTACTCCAAGACTATTATAGTTCAATTTACAAAAAACTTTAGTGATTTAGACTAGGACTAAGGTATAATAACACCTAGTATTCAATTCAGAAATCCAAATTTTCTATCTATTTCAAAATTAATTGTAATTTGACAAACTTTGAATTACTAGAAAGCACTAAATAGAGATTTTTAAGAGCTCTATTTTTGAAAATTTTGCTAACACTCTTTGGAATAAAACTAAGTTTAGGATTATATCTAAGTCTTTTTCCTTAAAGGATTCAAGTGAAAATAATTTTTGATTAAGCTTCCTGATACACCAGAAATAAATGTAATTTAGACCCATATATTATACTCATTTTCAGCGATATTGCACTTTAAAGGAAGGTAAGTTTCATGTTTTATTGTAGGTTGTTGATTTTTAGGACTTGACACAAAAAGGATGGAATTTGGAATCAAAATGGAGCTTTAGAAGAAATGTTCAACGTCGAAGGCACAAGACTGGGCGCCGAGGTTGCCATTTGATAGAGAGCATAGATTAATTAAGTAGAAACTAGCGTCGATGGCGCCGAGGTTGCCATTTTGTGGTCAGTTTAAGTGTAAATTCTTCTCTAGAAGTGTTGGAGAGAGAGAGAAGTGAGAGATTTTTCTTCTTACATTTCTTAAGAGAGGCTACAAGGGATTTACTTTGAAAAAGAGTTTCACATAAATATTCTTTGTTCATTATTGTTGTATGAAATTTATTTTATATATGAAATTTGTGTTTTATTATATCTTTCTCATGAAGTCTGAGTAGATTCCTTTATCTTTCGCCCTACTCTAAGATATACTTTCTTTTATATATGAAATTTGTGTTTTGTTGTATCTTTCTCATGAAGTTTGAGTAGATTCATTTATCTTTCTCCCTACTCTGAGATATGATAAAATGAAGAGATAATTTGGATGTGCCAATGTTAAAATATAAAATAAATTGTGATGGTTTTTCAACTTTGTTTTTAATTTACTTTTCAATCTGGGCAATTGAATTATTAAAATATGTTATAAAACATATGATCTGGGAAATTGAGTATGAGTTCTACAACATCGTGAGAATCACATTTAATTCCATCGTAGAGTGTTTCATTCTTGTAAGTAGGTGCAAATAAATAAGGAAATATACTTTGTTAGGAGTAGAATTAAAGATTTTACGGTGACAGATGACCAAAAGAAAATATGTTGAGATTTTTATACTTATTTTATACTGTTTTTAATTGTATCACACTTTAAAGAAAGGTATTTTTGATGTTTTGTTGCAGGAATGAAGAATTAGGGTCATTGGAGCAAAAAAATACAAAAAGGAGCTAATTTGGAGCGCAAAGGAACAAAATCTGAAGATTTGAACTAGGCCGCCGACGGCGCCCTCGACGCCACCGACGGTGAGATTTTCCCTAGACTATAGGACAAAATTTCTAGAAGCCCGCCGACGGCGCCATCGACCCTGCCGACGGCGAGATCAACGGTTATGCCTACTCAAGCTTTGCATAAAGCCAAATTTTGAAGGGATGCTTATGCAACTCTTGGGAAAGCTCATCTACAACTTTAAAAGAACATTTTGGCCTAAAATAGAGAGTCCAAGCAGTGCAAGAAATGCTAGAGGTGCTAGAGGTCCTAGAGGTTAGAGAGGTTCCATTATTATAGTTACTAGAGTGTAACAATGGTGAGGATTTCTTCGAGAGATTGTAAGAGAGGAGGGAAAGTGAGAGATTTCTTCTTCCTTGCTACTTTGAAAAGGAATTCTGTGTGCTGTAAAGAAAGGAAGAGATTCAGACGAACTTCAAGGAGTGTTCTTGGGGAGAAATTTTAGATAAGTTATTTACTTGTTGTAGTTTGTATGACTTTGATTTTATATATGAATTTTGAGTTTGTTGTGTTTTCTTCATGAGTTATGAGTAGTTTTCTTTGTCTTTCTCCTTGTTTCGAGATTTGTGAAATGGTGATTTGAATTGGTGAAGCCATGACAATGTTTAAGAAATTGTGATGATATTTTCACTTAGAAATGGTAATTTGAATTGGTGAAGCCATAAAAATGTTTAATAAATTGTGATGATCTTTTCACTTCAATATTAATTTTACTTTCAATCTGGCTAAAATGTTTAAGAAATTGTGATGATCTTTTCACTTTGATCTTAATTTATTTTCAATCTGGTCATAAATGTTAAAGAAGTTGTGATGATCTTTTCACTTTGATCTTAATTTACCTTCAATCTGGCCAATAATGTTTAAGAAATTGTGATGATCTTTTCACTTTGATCTTAATTTGCTTTCAATTTGACCAATTAATTTGTTAAAATATGTTGAGTTTTACAACTAAAGTGAAGGTTACATCCAAGATTCAGGGAGGCCAAAGCCTTTGGATGTTGGGTGCAAATAAATAGGGAAATATTACTATCGGGCGAAGAATTGGAGATTTTAGAGTGACAGACTAAAATCCCCAATTCGGTCCTATCGTTTGGGTGCTAGGAGATTTTAGAGTGACAGACTAAAATCCCTAATTCGGTCCTATCGTTTGGGTGCTGATGTGTAGATGTTAGCCCTCAAGTGAGGGGAACGTGAAAGCTCCAAAGTGAGAGTCGGTATCCTCCCAGCCTAGGAAATAAAATTATCGGGCGTAGAATTGGAGATTTTAGAGTGACAGACTAAAATCCTCAATTGAAATAGGGAAATAAAATTATCGGGCTTAGAATTGGAGATTTTAGAGTGATAGACTAAAATCCCCAATTCAATCCTATTGTTTGGGTGTTGAAGTGTAGATGTTAGCCCTCAGGTGAGGGGAACGTGAGAGCTCCAAAGTGAGAGCCATCGTTTGGGTGCTGATGTGTAGATGTTAGCCCTCAAGTGAGGGGAACGTGGGAGCTCCGAAAAGAGAGCCGGCATCCTCCCAGCCTAGCCGCAGAAACAGTAACCAAGCATAGGATTAGTCAACGTTCTTTATGCCTGGACCTAAGGGTAACAAATATGTATGCTCCTATTTGGCACAATATAAATTAAACTAATTCATTTTATCCATTCACTATAATTTCTTGACAAGGAGAATGATGCTTTCTTATATATTGAATATCACAATTAAACCCTACTTTATATCATTAGTATTTATTAGTTATTAAAATTATCTATTTATTTCAATTGTCTATTAGTGCGAGATAAGCAAATTGAACGTCGTTGTTGTGATTAAAGTCTTGATTTTCTAAAGTCTTAGTTTGTAATTCTAAACCACTCCCTATGGGATCGATATCTAGGACTCTAATAGAAACTTATATTACTTGAGCGATATGTATACTTGCGTTGACAAATTCAACATTAACATTATTGAATATTATAATTATACATCTTAACCAAATTAGAAACATCCATAAAGCCGCGATTAAATCTTTGGACACCATTGCTGGAAATTAAATCTTCTAGTATGGTCATCAAATTCTTGTATTTCTCGATTACAAAAAAAAAGTCGGTCACCATGTCATTTTCATCTTCAAATGATGTGCATCTTTCAGTTGGATCTAAAGGCTTCCAAGGCAGCAGTACCTTTTCCCAATTCTCATAGGATACTTGGAACTGACTGCAAAGTGAGAAAACTTTGGAGGGGTGCTCAAGCCCATAAGTGATCCGTGAACCATCAGGCCCGAAACCTATTTCACAATTATAGATCCAATGTCGATCGACAGTCCGTTTTGGATGCAGTAATTCAAAATGGCACTTTCTTTAGAAACTTTACCGATCTTCATTGTCGGTAATAGTTTCGCAGAATTCAAAATGACACTTTCTTTAGAAACTTTACCGATCTTCATTGTCGGTAACAGTTTCGCAAAAATGAAAAAGTGCGAATGTTTAGAAATGAGATTTAGGAGTGTTGTGGAAAAACTAATATAGCTCTTTTCTCTTTTTTCCCAATCGTCAGTTTCGTCCGTTAAATACTAGTAAATGTCATTCATCTGGTTTCTTATTGGGATGAAATTGGAATAGTGACAGACAGAAACATTTTATATCGTATATAATTCGTTGATCCATGCTGGAGTGAAAGTGATCCATCTTCCTAGCACATAACTCCTTGGTTGATTCCATGTAAATTTGCATAAAATTCTTTTACCACTGGAACCACCACGGTGGCAGTAGTGCAGCACAACACTTCCCATCTTCGCCGCACTATCATTTCTTCAATATCCATCATGGGATTATCCAATCCACAATTCACGAATCCTCGTTCTTTGATTAATCTTTTCTTAGTCAGCAACTTGTTGAGGATTCGCTGCGCTTCCGCACTAATAAACTTCTGCCGATTGAAAACTCATATTCTGGGATTACCACGGGAATTGGATGCCATAGGAATGGAATTGGTAGAGTTTCACTTCATTTTTGGAGGGAAAATATGAATTAGAATTCAAATTTTTGAGTTTAAAATAACTGTTCTAGCCCAAAAACCAAAAAAAATTGCCACTCGAACACAATAAATTGTCATCTTACCGGTCTCACCATCGGCGGCCTCGAGGACGCTGACGGTGCGCTTCTGTATTAATTTTGTCGGGACTCTCGGGAAATACCCACCGTCAATGGCGTCGAGGGTACCATCGGCGCCCAAGACAAAATTTTCAAAATTTCGCTCTGGTCGGAATGCGTTCCAATTTTTCTTCATGGATCTAATTTTTAAGATGTTTCAAGGGTAAATTAGAATAGTAGAGTTTAATACTACCATAAACTAGCAATAATTTCGATTCAAGGATAAATATGAGTAGTAGAGTTCAATACTACCACAAACTAATGATAATTTCAAATTTAAGGGTAAATAAGAGTAGTAGAGCTTAATACTACTATAAACTAACAATAAATTTAAATAATAACTACTATAATCATGAATAAAGTAAAGATAAATATGGGTTGCCTCCCATAAAGCGCTTGGTTTAACGTCGTCTGCTCGACCTATTCAGGTGTTATTCAGGTTGACTGATCATTTAAACCTCCTTAAAATTTGGTCTTTTACCCTCATAATATGGTTTTAATCTATGTTCAAAGACTTTAAATCTATTTCCCATTTTTTGACCTTCAATTTCAACAGCTCCGTAAGTATAAACTTGAGTCACAATAAATGACACTAACCAACGAGACTTCAATTTCCTAGGAAATAATTTCAACCTAGTGTTGTAAAGTAAAACTTCTTGTCCTGATTCCAACTGCTTTTGGTTAATCTTCCGATCATGCCATAACTTTAATTTTTCTTTATAAATTCTTTCGTTATCATAAGACTCATTTCTTAATTCTTCCAATTCATTTAATTGTATCAATCTTTTCTTACCAGCATCTTTCAAATTATAATTGAATTCTTTAATCGCCCAAAATGCCTTATGCTCCAATTCTACTGGTAAGTGACAAGTCTTTCCAAAAATCAGTCTGTAAGGAGTCATTCCAATAAGAGTTTTATAAGTAGTCCTGTAAGCCCATAATGCAGTATCCAATCTAGTGGATCTATTCTACTAGGGTTTACAATCTTTTAATCTCTCTATTAGAAACTTCAGCTAACCCACTGATTTGAGGATGATAGCCTCTAGAGATTTAATAATATTAAATTTTTCTGTCAATCTCTGAATATATTTATTCCTAAAATGGGATCCTCCATGAGTGATAATCATTTTAGGCATTCTGTATCTAGTAAAAATATTTTTCATCAAAAATCTTGAAACACTTTTAGCGTGACAACGAGGTAAAGCTTGTGCTTCAATCCACTTAGAAAAGTAGTCCACTGCAATTAATTTATATATAAGTCCCCAAATGAAGAAATAAACGGTCCCATAAAATCTAATCACCAAACATCAAAGATCTTAACTTCCAATATGAAATTTAGTGGCATTTCATTTCTTCTAGATATATTTCCTACTCGTTGACATCGATCACAAGTTTTTATATATCTATAAACATCTCTAAATATGTAGGCCAATAAAATCTAGCTTGTAAAATTTTATAAGTTGTTTTATCAATCCCAAAATGTCCTCCAAATTTCGAATCATGAAATTTCTGAAGGATCAGCTCAGTTTCTTCATAAGGTACACATCTCCTCATAATAAGATCCTTACATTGTTTATATAAATAAGGCTCATCCCAAAATATGCTTTTGCATCATGAATGAATTTTCTTTGTTGTTGAAATGTCAGCATAGGTGGAAAATTATCACTTACAATATAATTGACAATATCAGCATACAATGGTATTTTTCACTCATTAATATTATAAAGTTCTTGATCAGGGAAACTATCTTTAATGTCATTTTCAGTGTTAGATAATTCATGGTTTTCTAATCTTCATAAATGATCAGTAATTTGATTATCAGTTCTCTTTCTATCAATAACCATAAGATCAAATTCTTGCATCAATAGTATACATCTTATCAACCTTGGTTTAACATCCTTCTTTTGTATTAAATATTCGATAGCAGAGTGATCAATATGCACAATACATTTAGCTCCAATTAAATAAGATCTAAATTTATCTAAAACATATACAATTGCCAGTAACTCTTTTTAAGTAACATTATAGTTAATTTGTGCATCATTAAGAGTTTTACTAGCTTAGTATATCACTTTAAAAATCTTTTCGTACCTTTGTCTAAGAACCGCTCCAATAGCATAATTACTAGCATCACACATTAGTTCAAATGGTTTCTCTCAGTTAGGTAAAACTATAATAGGGGCTGTAATTAATTTTTCTTTTAATAACTCAAAGATATTTAAACAGCTTTCAGTAAATTCAAATTTCTTGTCATTTTCAAAATGGCATAGAGGTTTAGTAACTTTTGAGAAATCTTTAATAAAATCACAGGTAAAAACCAACATGTCCAAGAAAACTCCTAACTTCTCTTACATTAGTAGGAGGTGTTAGTTCAGATATGACTTCAATTTTTGCAGGGTCTGCTTCTATACCATGTTCCGAAATTTTATGCCTTAACACAATTCCTTCTACAACCATAAATTGACATTTCTCCCAATTTAGAACTAAATTAGTTCTTTCGCATAACTCCAAAACTTTTTCAAGGTAATTTAAGCATGCGTCAAATGATGTTCCAAATACAGGGAAATCATCCATGAATACTTCAATCCATCATTAATTAACTTACTAAATATGGACATCATACATCTTTGGAATGTTGCAGGTGCATTACATAACCCGAAAGACATTCTTCTAAAAGCAAAAGTTCCAAAAGGACTAGTAAATGTTGTCTTTTCTTGATCCTTAGGAGCAATAGGAATTTGATGGTAACCGGTATATCCATCTAAAAAGCAAAAATATTTGTGCCCGACAAGTTTATCCACTATCTAATCTTAAAAGGGTAAAGGGAAGTGATCATTCCTTTTGGCAGTGTTTAATTTTCTATAATCAATGCAAATACGCCACCCAGTAACTTATTTGAAAGGTATTAATTCATTATTTTCTTTTGTTTCAACAATCACTCCTCCTTTCTTAGGAACACAATGAATAGGACTTACCCACGCACTATCTGAAATAGGATATATAAATTCAATGTCTAACCATTTCAAAATTTCATTTTTTACTACTTCTTTAATTATCAGATTCAATCTCCTTTGTGGATCAAATCTTGGTTTATATTGTTCATCGAATATAATTCTGTGCATACAAATTGAAGGGTTGATTCCCTTAATATCAACTAAGGTCCAATCAAAAGCTTTCTTATATCTGTTTAATGTGCCTAACTATCTTTGCTCTTGCAATTATTTTAATTCTGAAGATATAATAACATGTAATGTAGATGAGTCTCCGAAAAACACATACTTCAAGTGGTTAAGTAATCTTTTCAACTCAAGTGCAGGTGGTTTTATAATTGATGAAAATAGATTCTTATCAGCATTTTCTGTAATATCCAATATCTCAAATCTTTCCTGAACATAATCTAATTCTTCATCTTCTAATTTATCCAGAATAATTTCATCATTCTCTTCAATTTGTTCTTCAAAATGCTGTTCTTTTTCAACATACTTTGTATCTTCAAAATGTTCTTTAAAATGTTTGTTCAATAGATGTTTAATAATTTCCATGCAAAAACACTCATTATCTCTTTCAACATCAGGGTATTTCATAGATTTCGCAATGTTAAAAGTCACTTATTGATCATTTATTCTCATAGTTAATTCTCCTTCTTGAACATCTATCATAGCTTTTCCAGTAGCTAAAAATGGTCTCCCTAAAATGATAGGTATTTTTTTATCTTCCTGCATATCTAGAACAATGAAATCCACAGGAAAGATAAATTTTTCCACTTTTACTACACATCTTCTATAACTCCCTTAGGATATGTAACTGAACGATCCACTAACTATAAAGTTACAGAAGTAGGCGAGACTTATCCTAATTCTAATCTTTTGAAAATTACTGAAGAGTTACAGAAGTAGGTGAGACTTCTCCTAATCCTAATCTTTTGAAAATCGATAGAGACATAAGATTAATGTTGTCTCCCAAATCACATAAAGCTCTTCCATAGAATTTTTCAC
Organism: Phalaenopsis hybrid cultivar; assembly: GCA_002079205.1. NCBI lineage: Eukaryota > Viridiplantae > Streptophyta > Magnoliopsida > Asparagales > Orchidaceae > Phalaenopsis > Phalaenopsis hybrid cultivar. The sequence goes on along the minus strand of JXCR01091274.1, from coordinate 141,138 downwards.
CGATAGCACACGGTATAGTGAAACTTCCAGGATCCCAAATCACATAAAGCTCTTCCATAGAATTTTTCACCGATAGCACACGGTATAGTGAAACTATGTGAGACTTCTCCTAATCCTAATCTTTTGAAAATTGATAGAGGCATAAGGTTAATGCTGGCTCCTAAAAGCTCTTCCATAAAATTTTTCACCGATAGCACACGGTATAGTGAAGCTACCAGGATCTTTTACTTTTTCAGGAAGCTTTTTCTAAATAATTATACTACACTCTTCGCTAAGTGCAACAGTTTCGTTGTCCGTGAACTTCCTTTTCTTGTTTAGAATATCTTTCATAAATTTCACATAATTATTCATTATCCGTGAACTTCCTTTTCTTGTTTATAATTTCTTTCATAAATTTCACATAATTGGTTGCTCTAAAGCTTCTATGAAGGGAATATTTACCGTTAATTTCTTAAGAATTTCTAAAAACTTAGAATTGCACTACACTCTTCGCTAAGTGCAACAGCCTCATTATCAATGAACTTCCTTTTCTTGTTCAAATTGCACTGCACTCTTCGCTAAGTGCAACAGTTTTGTTATCCGTGAACTTCCTTTTCTTGTTCAGTATATCTTTCATAAATTTCACATAATTGGGCATCTACTCTAAAGCTTCTACGAAGGGAATATTTACTGTTAACTTCTTAAAAATTTCTAAAAACTTGGAAAATTGTTTATTCTGTTTGTGTTGCTTCAATATTTGAAGAAACGGTGGTGGAGGTTTCTCATTATGAGAATTTCTAAAAATTTGGAAAATTGTTTATTCTATTTGTGTTGCTTCAACCTTTGAGGAAATGTTTGTGGAGGTTTCTCCACAGTAATTTTCATTGGTGTAAATGTATACTCTAAATATACTCATGATCCTTTTCTTTTTCGGTATCCACTTTCTCTTTTTCAGTTTCTATTTCTTTTTGGACTCTTATTTCTAATTCTTTTCCACTTTGTAATTGAATCACCTTGATTTGTTCTTTTCCTTGATCTTTATGATTTGGTTCCACAGTACTAAAAAAAGTTCCCAATGTTCGGTTACTAAGCATATTAGCGATATGCCTAATTGATTTTCAATATTCTTAATAGCAGTTCCTTGATGTTGTAATTGATTTCCTTGAATCTGTAATTGATTTCCTTGATTCATTAATTGTTGACCATGTTTAATATCAGCTCTTCCATAGACAACTTCTTCTCCTTAATTTGAGTATTACTGTTAAATTCTGTTTAATATCAGCTCTTCTATAGATAACTTCTTCTCCTTAATTTGAGTATTACTGTTAAATCCTTGAGGATAAGAAGATCTATAGTTAACATTTCTCTGGTTGGATGAATTTCCTATTGAGTTCATTGAGTTGTTTGTCCATTGTTGATTTGTAGAAGAATTTTTATTCCAATTAAAATTTGGATGATTCTTCCAACCTGAGTTATAATAATTCAAATATGGGTTGTTGCGTCTATTAATAGCATTTAAGTTCTCATATGAAGGTTGAACATCCACAAATTTCCCAGATGAAGTTTCTTCCATCATAGGAGGTGTTGAAGAATAATTCATTCCATAATGATCTAATTTCTTTAATATTACAGCAATCTGCGAAGCTAACATAGATATTGCATCAGAATCATGGTTACTAGCAACTCTTTTAGGATTTACCCGCTCAGAGGGCCATTGAAAATTGTTGGTAGCCCTTTCTTCTATTAATGAATAAGCCTCATCAAAAGGTTTTGACATTCGAGAACCACCAGCCGCAACATCTATAATCGATCTAAGAGATCCCAGTAATCCATTATAGAAAGTTTGAATTATTAACCAATCTGGTAACGAATGATGAGAACACTTTCTAAGATGATCTTTAAATCTCTCACAAGCTTCATATATTGACCGTCCATCAATCTGATAGAACGATGTTATGTCATTTCCTAGTTTAGCAGTTTTGGATGGAGGGAACATTTGGATAGAAATTTCTGTGAAAGTTCTCCCCAAGTTCTAATAGATCTAGGTGCTAATGAATTTAACCACATCTTAGCCTTATCTATCAGTGAAAAAGGAAAAAGTATAAGACTAACAACATCGTTTGAGACTCTATCATATTTAAAAGCAGCACATAGTTCTAAAAAACTAGCAAGATGTAAATTAAGATCTTCGTTTGGTGTACCTCCAAATTGATTGTTTTGTACCATTTGGATAAATAAATGAATCTCATCTATTGTAGTATTTGCATAATCTCTTAAGGGTCTAGGTTGGTGCTCATTTTCTATTCCGTGATTTTTTGGGTTGTTTTCCATTGTATCAGAATTGTAGGTCCTCTTCTTAATTTTTTGATCCTTCTAACAGTGCGTTCTAATTCCTAATCACGGGTAAGATTTTCAGGTCCAAATTTACGCATACAATTTGAAATCAGTACTCAGTAATATAATTAACATAAATATAAATATAAAAATAAGTTGCAATTTAAGTAAAAATTTTCTAATAATCCTAATTTGTCCATTACTATGATCGTGATTTTACTCATTCACTCAATCACTCCCAGGCAATGGCGCTAAAAACTTGACCGAACTTTTTTTGTAATCGACAAATACAAGAATTTGATGACGCTACTAAAAGATTTAATTTCCAACGACGGTGTCCAAAGACTTGATCGCAACTTTATAGATGTGTCCAAAGAATTTGATGGCGCTACTAGAAGATTTAATTTCCAGCAATGGCGTCCAAAGACTTGATCGCGACTTTATAGATGTGTCTAATTTGATTCTTCAATAATGTTAAAGTCAAATTTGTCAACGCAAGTATACGTATCGCTCAAGTAATATAGGGTTCTAATGGAGTCCTAGATATCGATCCCATAAGTAGTGGTTTAGAATTACGGACTAAGACTTTAGAAAAGAAAGACTTTAATCACAACAACGACATTCAATTTGCTTATCTGTCACTAATAGGCAATTG
>JXCR01091274.1:98687-135835 GCA_002079205.1 Phalaenopsis hybrid cultivar | reverse complement strand
TTGGGAATGTGAAGAAAATTTGGGAAGAAATTCATGGATCTTATTGTTGAACTCTTAGAATTACTATTGGAAGCCATGATTTACATATTTGAAGTAATTTTTGGATTTTTTCTATAATTTGATTAGATTAAAATGGCTCCACGACAAAAAAGAAGAGTTGAGTTTGATGTGTCTCGCTTCGTCAATGCGATGGCTCAAACAAAATTTACTTACATATTTAAAGGAAAGAAGTGCATACAGGATTGAGTTTTTGAAAGTCCGGGAGGAAAAATTGAACGAGTTATTGCCGAGCGGAGGTGGGAAAACTTTGGTTGTACCACTAACAAAGCTGATGCAAATGTTGTGAAGGATTTCTATGCCAACTTGATTTATTTTGATAACGGAATCGTTCAGGTGCGTTAATTTCCTGTTGAGTTTACTACCGCCCGCATCAACACTTTTTATGAAGTCCCAGACTCTTATATTTGCCACTATGAATCCTTTAGCATGATAAAAGGCCTTCAATGATGTGATCAACTTTCCTACCACTACAAATCCTTTAGTACGATGGAAGGCCCCCTCAATGATGTGATCAACTTTTTCATCTGATGAGAAAGGAACATGGAAGATAAAACAGCGAGAACGGGTAAATTTTTCTGCTTCCATGCTGAATGGCACCAATAAGACATGACACTATTTCATTTCTTCTACTCTGTTACCGACCTATCACTATAGTGAGGTAACTAGAGATAGAGCGATTATGAGTTTCTGCATTCAGAATAGTAGAACTATGAATGTGGGGAGAATAATTCTTAAGAATATATTGACTACAACGATGAGTGAGACTAGTGGAGGTCTAGGACATCCTGGACTTACTTATGCAATTTAAAAACTTTCTGGAGTAGAATTTCGAGATGAAGAATGGGTTTATCCTATGAAACCCATTAATAAGACTAATCTAAAGACTTATGAATCCCATGAGAAATGGAGAACTGGGAGTAGAAGTCAAGAACATTCTACTAGTAGAGGTGTCCCCTCTACAAGTTATGTTCTCCCACCTTCTTGTTCCCCTACCCTCTCTGATTTGATGAATGAGTTAACCTTGCAGCGAAAGAGCATAGAATTGATAAGTGAAAGGATTGTAGGTTTAGAACATTCACGATATGATAGTGAGTACCTGCAGAGGCATTCAAATTTTGAGGTAGCTTATTATGAAGCTCAGGCCTGATACTACAGAGGTGAGCCTGATGTTACGTTTCTTGAGTGCCCCCGATATACTTAGTATCAACCCAATCCACCTGTTGATCAAGGAGATGAAGATATAACTTGGGATTTTGATATAGAATGTAATTGATGTACTTATGTTTGTATTTATATTTTATGTAATCTTTTTGTAATATAAATGGATGTTTAAGTATTTGGACTTTCATTTTTATTTTGTGTACTTGGATGACTTTTAATTCTTGTTATAAAGTTAGTGTGGTAGTTAATTGTGCATGTATAGATGTTGAGTAGTATTATGGATTGAAATGTAATGAGATTTTTATTTCGCATTTTAGTTTCAATTGTTTAATATTTGGTTATGTTTATTTAATGTTGTGCTTACTTAATGTTTCAGTTTTATACTTATTTCAAAATTTAATTGCCAAAAATTCCTCTAATGATTTATATGTGTAGAAAGCTCCTAATATTACAGACCAGGTGAAGTTAAAATTTGAGAAGGCCTGTAGAAATTTCAGAATGATAAAAATGCCTACAATACTGAGGTATGATTTATATTTATAGTTTTTCTTTCCACCTGTATTATTTCATATTTAAAAAGTTAAGTTTAGGGGAGGCAAGAAAAAGATTAACTATTAGATGTCCTCTATTTCAATATTTTCAAATAGTATTTATATTATTTCATGTACTGAATTTAATTAAGGTAACTATATTTTTGTTACTATTTAATNAAGAACATTGACTAATCCTATGCTTGGTTACTGATTCTGTGGCTAGGCTGGGAGGATACCAGCTCTCACTTTCCCCTCACCTGAGGGCTAACATCTACACATCAGCACCAAAATGATAGGACCAAATTGGGGATTTTAGTCTGTTACTTTAAAATCTCTAATTCTTTGCCTGATAATAATATTTCTCTTTTTATTTCCACCCAACTTTCAAGGGCTTTGACCTCCCTGAATCTTGGATGTAACATTCACTTTAGTTATAAAACTCAACATATTTTAACAAATCAATTGGCCAGATTGAAAGTAAATTAAGATCTAAGTGAAAAGATCATCACAATTTATTAAACATTTCCATAGCTTCACCAATTCAAATCACCATTTCACAAATCTCGAGACAAAGAGAAAGGCAGAGAAAACTACTCAGAACTCATGGGAAAAACACAACAAAACTCAGAATTCATGTATAAAATCAAAGTCATACAAACTACAACAAGTAAATTACTTATCTCTAATTTCTCTTTAAGAACACTCCTTGAAGTTCCTCTGAATCTCTTCCTTTCTTTATAAAACACAGAATTCCTCTTCGAAGTAGCAAGGAAGAAGAAATCTCTCACTTTCCCTCCTCTCTTACAATCTCTCGAAGAAATCCTCACAATTGTTACACTCTAGTAATTATACTAATGGAACCTCTCTAACCTCCAGCACCTCTAGCGCCTCTAGCACCTATTGGATTCTTTATTTTTGGCCAAAATGTTCTTTTAAAGTTGTAGATGAGCTTTCCCAAGAGTTGACTAAGCATCCCTTCAAAATTTGGCCTTATCCAAAGCTTGAGTAGGCATAACCGTCGATCTCGCCGTCGGTAAGGTCGATGGTGCCGTCGGCGTGATTCTAAAAACTTTTTCCTATAGTCTCGAGAAAATCTCGTTGTAGGCGACGTCGAAGGCGCTGTCGGTGGCCTAGTTCAAATCTTCACATTTTTCTTTTCACTCCAAATTCACTCATTTTTTCATATATTTGCTCCAATGACCCTAATTCCTCATTCCTATAACAAAACATAAAAAATAGCTTTCTTTAAAGTGTGATATCATAAAAAATAGTAAAATATGTATGAAAATCTCAACATATTTTCTTTTGGTCACATGACCATGATAATTGATCAATCATCTTAGAATTTACTGTCAGTTCAACCCTTAGTCCCTGATAAGTCTTTGGTGATCCTATGCCAAATCAAGAAGTTGGAAAAGGAGGTACAAAATGTCATGAATGCAATTAATAATATCTACTATTTCTTCGATCATCTGGATTGGAGGATGAAGAAACATTTCCAACATTCTCGACATTTAGAAGATAGTTTAATACGATTGATGAGAAGGATGAAACTAATTGAGGAGGATTCTACTGAAGAATTTCCATTCCGACCCTTCTACAACCTCTTCGTTCATGTGCAATTAATGGGCGATCTCAGAGGAGAATCCCGAGTCTGAGGATTAGTAGATTTATATTACTACCTATATGTCTATCTATGTATTTTGATTTTAACTTTGTATTTTCTTTTCTTTAGAATTATGCTTATAGATCTCTGTATAGTTGAGACTAAGCATAGGATGTTTTGTTTTTAGTGTTTTGAGTGTTGTGGCTTGGATTGCGACGCTGAATTAATGTATTGAGGTTGAGAAAATACTTGACTTAGGTGTGTTATGGAACGTATATTGTACCCCTTGGAATTTATATATAAATGTGATGTTTTGTGTTGTGAAAGTTTAAATGTGCTAAGTACATCATTTAGTTATTTAAAATTATGTCTATAATGATTAAACAGATGCCGTTTAGGCTTGGAATTGATCGAAATCGCAAAAATCCAGAATTTGGACAAAATCAATAGAGCTCGCCGACGGCGGGATTTCCCCGAGACTTAGGATTTAAATTCCAATTAAGCGCGCCGACGGAGCCATTAACCCTGCCGATGAAGAGCTCACGAAAAACACCTTTAAACATGATTTTGAGCAGTCAACTNGTGATTTGAATTGGTGAAGCCATGAAAATGTTTAAGAAATTGTGATGATCTTTTCACTTAGATCTTAATTTAGTTTCAATCTCGCCAATTATTTGTTAAAATATGTTGAGTTTTACAACTAAAGTGAAGATTACATCCAAGATTGAGGGAGGTTTTAAAATATGTTGAGTTTTACAACTAAAGTGAAGGATCCAAGATTCAGGGAGGTCAAAGCCCTTGGAAGTTGGGTGCAAATAAATAGGAAAATATTATTATCATCCAAGATTCAGGGAGGTCAAAGCCCTTAGAAGTTGGGTGCAAATAAATAGGGAAATAAATTATCGGGTTCCAAGATTCAGGGAGGTCAAAACCCTTGGAAGTTGGGTGCAAATAAATAGGGAAATATTATTATCGGGCGAAGTATTGGAGATTTTAGTGTGACAGACTAAAATCCTCAATTCGGTCCTATCGTTTGGGTGTTGGTTTGTAGATGTTAGCCTTTAGGTAAGGGGAACGTAGGAGCTTCGAAGTGAGAGCCGGTATCCTCCCAACCTAGTCACAGAATTAATAACCAAGCATAAGTCAATGTTCTTTATGCCTGGACCAAAGGGTAAAGAATAGGTATGCTCCTATTTGGCACAATTCAAATGTTCTTTATGCCTGGACCAAAGGGTAAAGAATATCGCAGATTCAGTAAACAAGTGTAGGATTAGTCAATGTTTTTTATGCCTGGACCAAAGGGTAAAGAATAGTCAGTAAACAAGCGTAGGATTAGTCAATGTTCTTTATGTCAGGACCAAAGGGTAAAGAATAGGTGCCTATTTGGCACAATATAATTTGAACCAATTCACTTTATCCATTCACTATAATTTCTTGACAGGGAGAAACTATTGGCACAATATAAATTGAACTAATTCATTTTATCCATTCACTATAATTTCTTGACAATAATATAAATTGAACTAATTCATTTTATCCATTCACTATAATTTCTTGACAAAGAGAAGGATGCTTTCTTATATATCATTTGGCACAATATAATTTGAACTGATTCACTTTATCCATTCACTATAATTTCTTGACAAGGTGTAGGATTAGTCAATGTTCTTTATGCTTGGACCAAAGGGTAAAGAATATTTAGCCGCAGAATCAGTAACCAAGCATAGGATTAGTCAATGTTCTTTATGCCTGGACCAAATGATTAGTCAATGTTTTTTATGCCCGGACCAAAGGGTAAAGAATAGGTATGCTCCTATTTGGCGCAATATAATTTGAACTGATTCACTTTATCCATTCACTATAATTTCTTGACAAGGAGAATGATTCTCAATGTTCTTTATGTCTGGACAAAAGGGTAAAGAATAGGTATGCTCCTATTTGGCAATGTTCTTTATGCCTGGACCCAAGGGTAAAGAATAGGTATGCTCCTATTTGACACAATATACATTTGAACTAATTCATTTATCCATTCACTATAATTTCTTGACAAGGAGAAGGATGATTTCTTATATATTGAATATCACAGTCCATTCACTATAATTTCTTGACAAGGAGAAGGATGTTTTCTTATATATTGAATATCACATTAAAAACCTCAATCCATTCAATATAATTTCTTGACAAGGAGAAGGATGCTTTCTTAGATATTGAATATCACAAATTAAACCTATCCATTCACTATAATTTCTTGACAAGGAGAAGGATGCTTTCTTATATATTGAATATCTCAATTAAACCCTACTTTATATCATTAGTTATTTATTAATTATTAAAATTATCTATATATTTCAATTGCCTAATAGTAATATATAAGAAAATTGAATGTCATTGTTGTGATTAAAGTCTAGGTTTTCTAAAGTCTTAGTCTGTAATTCTACACCACTCCCTATGGGATCGATATTTAGGACTCCATTAGAGCCCTATATTACTTGAGCGATACATATACTTGCATTGAGGAATTCAGCTTTAACATTGTTGAATATTATAATTATACATCTTAACCAAATCAGACACATCTATAAAGTCGCGATCAAATGTTTGGACACCGTTGCTGGAAATTAAATCTTCTAGTAGTGTCATCAAATTCTTGTATTTGTCGATTAAAAAAAAGTCGGTCAAAAGACTAAAACCCTAATTTAGTCTTAGTGTTTGAGAACTAAAGCGAGCGTTAGTCTTTAGATGAATGGAAGTGGGAGCCAATATCCTCTTAGTCTAGTCACAGATTTAAAGATTGAAACTTGTGATTAGCCAATGATTTTCTATAACACTGAATCAGGTTAGAGAATTAAAATTGCTCCTATTTGGCACATTACATATTTAAATTATTTATCTCATCTCATTTCACCAAAAACATATTTTAGTGGGAAGGATGCTTTTTCATATTAAAAAACTTCATCACATAAATATAGTTTAGTAGTTACTGTTTTAAACTTTACATTTAAATTTTGTTAGTAGTTAGTAATTTATTTCTGATAGTATCTCAAACATTCAAAATTAGTGACAGTAATTTTATTTTATTTCTGTGAATTTTCTACTTAATTTATCATTTCAAATTTAAACCTTCCTTATGGGATCGATATTTAGGGCTTAAATTGAAGTCTTATATTACTTGATAATGATATTTATATATGTGTAGCCCTCCAACATTAAGTAGTAACGTTCTTATTCATAAAATACCACATCAAGATTTTGGCATCGTTGTAAAGTGGAGTTAGCTTTATAAATTTTACGTAACTATATTTTTGGGGATCAAGTTTTTGGTGCCACGGCTGGAGAAGGTAACAGTAAATTAAATAGTTTTAATAAATTAGGAAATTTAGAGATAAAATATAAAAATAAAAAAATATATAAAATGAAAAATCCAAAAATATATAACTATATATATTTAAGAGTATTTTTAACAAAATTTTCTTTGTTTAATATATTTATTTATGCGAAATATTAGATTTGAAGGTTTAGTACCTTACGAATAGGAATTAGAACATACTATTAGAAAGATCTGAAAACAACAAAAAGAAATTGAAAATTTAAACGAAATGGTTAATAACTTAGATAATCAAATCAATGAAAATCGACAAAGCCCTTTAAAAGATTATACTAATCCTACAGTGGATGAACTTCACTTTACTATTAAAATTCTGATGTTGTTGCTAATTCATTTGAGCTTAAACCTGCTATTATCCAAATGGTACAAAATAATCAGTTTGGAGGAACACCTACTGAGGATCCTAACTTATATCTTGCTAGTTATATTGAAATATGTGCTACTTTTAAATATGATGGAGTGTCTAATGGTGTTGTTAGGCATGGACTTTTTCCTTTTTCATTAAGGGATAAAGCTAAAGCTTGGTTAAATTCATTAGAACCTCGATATATCAGAACTTGGGGAGAACTATCACAAAAATTTTTGGGTAAATATTTTCCACCCTCGAAAACTGCTAACTTAGAAATGATATTACATCTTTTTGTCAGTTTGAAGGGGAATCGATATATGAATCCTGGGAAAGATTTAAGAATCTTGTTAGAAAATGTCCACACTATGCTTTACCAGATTGGTTAATAAATCAAACTTTTTACAATGGATTAGTAGGATCACTTAGATCTATTATAGATGTTGATGTAGGAGGATCACTAATATCAAAACCTTTTGATGAAGCATACTCTTTAATAGAAGAAATGACTACTAATAAATTTCAATGGCCTTCTAAGCGGTTAAATCGTACGAGAGTAGCTAGTATTCATGACTCTGATGCAATGCCTATTTTAGCATCTCAAATTGCTGCTATATCAAAAATGATTGATCAAATTAGAGTGAACTATTCTCAAATACCACCAGTATTAGAGGAAAATTCACTAGCGCAGATAATTGATACTCAATCATCTTGTGAAACTTTGAATGTTATAAATAATAAAAATAATAATTCCTATTTTAATTATTATAACCCTGGATGGAACAATCACCCTAATTTTAGTTGGAATAATTATAACAATTTGGTGAACCCCTCAAAAAATTTAGACAACCAAGGAAATCCTAATTATCAAACCTATTATCCTCTTAAATTTATCCCTAACTCACAAGTTAAGGAAAAGAAATTGACGATGGAAGAATTAATGTTGAATATGGGAAATCAAATACAAAATCAAGGGGAAGCTATAAGAAATATTCTAAATCAATTAAGACATATTGCTGCTGCACTTAGTAACATACCGTCAGGAAATCTTCTGAGTACTGTGAAAGTTAATCCAAAAGATCAAAATACAAAGAAAATTAAAGCTCAATTATGAAGTGGAAAAGAAGTTGAAACAAGAATCCAAAGAGAAACTAAAGTTGGTGAGGAGAAGGAAAAGATCGAAAGCGACCACAATGACAATGAACAAATACAAGTTCCTTTAGAAAAATCACTACATTCATTTCCTCAACGATTGAAGCAGAAGAAAAAAGACAAACAATTTACAAAATTTTTAGAAATCCTTAAAAAGTTAATGATAAAGATTCCTTTCACTGAGGCTTGGAACAAATGCTAAGTTATGTGAAATTTATGAAAGATATTCTAAAAAAGAAAAGAAAGTTTGCAGATCATGAGACCATTAAACTCAGTGAAGAGTGTAGAGCTATTATTCAGAAAAATCTGCCCCATGGTAGTTTCACTATACCTTGTGCAATTGGTGAAAAGTTTTTTGGAAAAGCAAGGGTCTATCTTATGCCTCTATTAATTTTTAAACGTTTAGATTTGGGAGAGATTTCCCCTACTACTATAACTCTTCAGTTAGTTGATTTATTAATAACTTATCCTAAAGGAGTTATAAAAGATGTATTGGTAAAAGTGGATAAATTTATTTTTCCTGTAGAGTTTATCGTATTAGATAAGAATGAAGATAAAGAGGTTCTTATTATATTGGGGAGACTGTTTCTTGCAACATGGAGAGTTGTGATAGATGTACAAAAAGGAGAACTAATAATGAGAGTTAATGTTCAAGAATTAACATTTAATAATACAAAAGCTATGAAATATCCTGCAATAGAAAAAGATAATGATTATTTTAGGATGGAAGTTACTGATCACCTAAGTAATGAGAAATTTAAGGATGTGTTTGAAGAAAAATTAAGGCAAGACGAATATTGTGAGAATGAGAATGAAATAAAAGAAGAGAATTTAGATTATATTCAGGACAAATTTGAAACTTTAGATTTGTTGGAAAATGATAATAAAAATTTTATTCCTTCAAGTATTAAACCACATGAAATTGAACTGAAAGTGTTACCTGCCCATTTAAATTATGTGCTTTTAGAATATTCATCAACATTGGTTATTATTGTATCTTCTAAGTTAACTGAAATTTAAGAACGAAAATTAATAGAAATTTTGAAAAGATATAAAAGGATTTTTTATGACTTTAGTAGATATTACAAGAGTTAGTACTTCAATTTATTTGCACGGAATTCTATTAGATGAACAATATGAACCTAAAGCTGATCCTCAAAAGAGATTAAACCAATAATGAAAGCAATTGTTAAAAAAGAAATCTTAAAATGTTTAGATGTTGGAATTATTTATCCTATTTCAGACAGTGCTTAGGTGAGTCCAATTCACTGTGTTCTAAAGAAAGGAGGAGTGTCCGTTGAAATAAATGAGAAAAATTAATTAATTCCAATAAGATAAGTTACTTGTTGGACAATTTCTAAAGACTATAGAAAATTAAACATGGCCACCAGGAAAGATCACTTTCCTTAGCCCTTTCTAGACCAAATGTTGGATAGATTGGTTGGAAATAAATATGACTGCTATTTAGATGGATATATAAGGCATCATCAAATTTGAATTACTCCTGAGGATCAAGAGAAGACACCATTTACAAGCTCTTATGGAACATTTGCTTTTCGTAGAATGTCTTTTGGACTATGCAATGCACATGCGACATTTCAAAGATGTATGATGTCAATTTTATTATATTTTGATTGAACAAGAAATGTAAGTATTTATGGATAATTTCTCTGTATTCTGGACTTCATTTTAATTATGTTTAAATAATTTAGAAAAAGTTCTGGAATTCTGTAAAAAAATCAATATGGTGCTAAATTGGGAAAAATGTTAATTTATGGTTGGAGGAGGAATTATATTTGGGCATAAAATTTTTGAAAAGGACATGGAAGTAGATCATGCAAAAATTCAAGTTATTGAAAAATTTCCACCTCCTACTACAGTTAGAGGGGTAAGGAAATTTTTAGGACATGTTGATTCTACAAGCATTACATAAAAAAATTTTCAAAAATAACTAAGCCATTATGCCAACTTTTAGAAAAAGATACATAGTATGATTTTAATGAAGAATACATAAAAGCATTTTAATTATCGAAAGAAAAATTAATCACCGCACCTATACTAGTTCCACCTGATTGAGAGAAATCATTTGAAATAATGTACGATGCTAGTGATTATGCTATTGGAGCTGCTTTAGGAAAAATACACAATAAGATTTTTAAAGTAATATATTATGATAATAAAACTCTAAATGATGCTCAAATTAATTAAAATACTACTAAAAGAGAGTTATTAACTAATGTTTATGCCCTTAATAAATTTAGACCTTACTTAATTTGAACCAAACGTATAGTGCATATAGATCAATCTGCTATCAAATACTTGATGCAAAAGAAGGATGTTAAACTAAGATTAATTAGATGTATACTTCTATTGCAAGATTTTTATTTTATTGTAGTTGATAGAAATGAAAATGTTAATCAAATGACTAATCATTTGTCTAGACTAGAAAAAAAAATATTAACTAATTTTACAAATGAAATTTAGGAAAATTCCCTGATGGACTATTATATAATATTGATGAAATGAATATATCGTGGTATGTCGATATAGTAAATTATATTGTAAGTGATATTCTACCACCAGATATTAAGAATCAACAATTAAAGAAATTTATATATAATTTAAAATTCTATTTTTGGGATGACCCATATTTTTATAAATAATGTAAAGATCTAATTATTAGGAGGTGTGTGCCTTATGAAGAAACTCAACAAATAATTGAATTATGTCATGAATCTGAATTTAGAGGATGTTTTGGAACAAATAGATCTGCATAGAAAATTTTGCAAGCTAGATTTTATTGGCCTACTCTTATTAGAGATGTTAATGAATATATTAAAACATGCGATCGATGTCAGTGAGTAGGAAATATTTCTTGAATAAATGATATGTATCTAAATTACTCATTGGAAGTTGAAATTTTTTAGTGTGGGGATTAGTTTTTTTGAGACTATTTATGCCTTCATTTGGAAATTTATATAAATTACTTGCTGTTGACTATATGTCAAAATAGATTGAAGCTATTACTGTACCTAAATGTAATTCTTAAAGTATTTCAAAATTTTTAAATAAAAATATTTTTACAAGATATGGAATGTCGAGAGTAATTATTACAGATGGATGATCACATTTTAGGAATAAGAGAATCGAGAAATTGATTAAAAAATATGACATTATGGGTAGATTATCTACCTCTTATCATCGTTAGACCAACGGTCTATCAGAGATATCAAATCGTGAAATAAAACAAATTTTAGAAAAAGTTGTAAATCCCTATAAATTGGATACTGCATTATGGGCATACATAACTCCTTATAAGACTTCTATAGGAATGTCCCCATATAGACTTATTTTTGGAAAAATATGCCACTTACCAATAGAATTGGAGGATAAAACATTTTGTGTTATTAAGGAATTTAATTTTAATCTTAAAGATGCTGGTGAGAAAAGATTATTGCAACTCAATGAACTTGAGGAGCTTAGAAATGAAGCATATGATAGTGCAAAAATCTATAAAAAAATGAAAATATGGCATGATCGAAAGATTATTAAAAAGAAGTTTGAACTTAGACAAGAAGTTTTATTATGTAATACAAGATTGAGATTATTTCCAAGAAAACTGAAATCCAGATGATTAGGACCAGTTAAAGTGATTAAAGTCTATCGTTGTGGAACTGTTGTTATTAAAGATCCTAAAACTGAAAAGATAATTAAAGTTAATGGGCATCGATTGAAACATTATTATGAAGGACACATGTCACAATTTAAAAAAATTTTAATGTTAAGTCATCCAGATTAAAAAATGGTACATCAGACTGACGACGTTAAACCAAATGCTTTGTGGGAGGCAACCCATATATAAATTTATATATATCTATATATTACTATTTTGTTTAATAAGTGTTTTTAGGAAATAATAATATTTTTGAATCCTACACAATTTTACTTATCATAAATTAAGACAAATATTGATATTGGAGAAAAAATTTGGAATCAAATTGAACAAAAAAACAAGAGACGTGATTTTGGCCTCTGGCGCCAGAATGGGCACCGACAGCGCCATTGGGAGCGCCGACGGGGTCCCGAGCAGTTTCATGCATTCAGGAAAAATGTGTCGGACTTTGGCAGGATTACACTCGTAAATAACCGCCAAGAGGTGTTTTTAAAGGCCTAAAAACTGCCTTGAACGACCAGAAACTTCCAAATTTAGAATTCCATGGCTTCTAATTCCAGAAGTACTTCCAGGTATGGAGTTTTCAATAGAAGAAAGTTTATCAGTTTTGACACAGAGAGATTACACGACAAAGTCATTACAAAAAAGAGACTTATCAAGGAGAGAGGCTTTGTCAGTCATGGATTGAGTAATCCAAGTTCACAGATTGAGAAAATCATTGTACAGAGACGTTGGGAAGTTCTATGTTACACTACTGTTATAGTTGTTGTTCCAGTAGTAAAGGAATTTTATGCTAACTTACATGGAATTGTCCAAGGAATTGTCTTCGTTCGAGGTAAGGCTGTATCATTTACTCGACTCGAATTAATGATTTGTATATGATAGAAAATGTTCCAATATGTCATTATAAGAATTTTATCCCAATGAGAGATATGATGCAAGATGTATATAACTTGCTGACGGATGAAAATGATAATTGGGAAATCAGAGATGAGGGATACATTAGTTTCTCTACTTCACTACCTAATCCAATAACAAAACAATGACATTTCTTCATATATACAAAATTACTCCCTACCATGAAGATTACTAGAGTTACAAGAGAAAGTGTCATTTTAAACTATTGCAGTCAAATGGAAAGGCCCATTGATGTGGGATCGATTATTTTCAAATCTATTATGGGTGTTATTATGAATTGGCCAATATATGGACTGGGGCATCTTTCCACAATTTTCTTACTTTGCAGTAAATCTCATGTGTCATATGAAAGTTGGGAGAAAGTATTATTACCATGGGAGCCCATGATTCCAATTGATGATAATTATATTGGGAATGGGAATGAAGCATTAGATGTTATCTTGGATCATTCATCACATGCTTCAACACCATTATTGCCACAAACAATTGGAAGTTCAATAGCTTTGGAGAAGAAAATAGAAAGAGAACTTTATAGTATTATGAATACAACAGGAAATCTTAACTACCTTTTTGATCACCTAGATTGGAGGATGAAGAAGAACTTTGATCATACTAGAACAATTGAAGCAGGATTAGTGCAGATGTTCAAGAAAAATGGATGGATCGATGAAAATTCAAATGATCAATTTCCGTACCGACCCTTTTACAATTTGTATGTCCATTACCAGTCTCTGAGAGATATTAGAGGAGGAGAAAGTAGTGAAGATGAAGCAGAATAATTGAAGAAGTTGGACTCTCTATTATTTTAAAGTAATTATGTTTTTAATGTGATTGTATGGATTTAATTTACTTTACTTTACTTTACTTTGCTTTAGAACTCTATTAACTTTGATTGTGTGTATAGTTTTGTGTCAGTGTTCTAGTGTTGTGGCTTGATTTAAACGCTGAATTTTAATTTAGTTTTCTTTATGTATGTGAAAGTGTGATTAGAAAAATGTATTTATAAAAAATGTATTTTCATATATAAATTTTAGTTTGGTATTGTTTGTGAAAATGCTTATTTGTGAGTTATTTTAAGATAAAAATTAATTTTCAAAAAGACTAAATAGACTTTGGAGTGAATTGAAAGAAAGCTGAAAAATTGCAAAAATTAAAAAAAAGTAAATTTAAAAAAAGTAAATTTTTTGACACTGGCACCGGCATCGGCGTCGACATCGCCCTTGACCAAAAAACCACTCAAACACCTTACAATTTGTGATTTGTATAGTAAAAACACCATTTTTGCCATTTTGGTCATCTTTAACCTCGGTTTTTGCACCTAGGGCTTACTAGTGCTTGGATTTGAGGTGATTTTAAGGCAAAAGAAGTTCAATTTTCATATTCTCTAGGTAAGAGCTACACTTTGAACTCAAAATTTTTTATTTTCACCAAGGATTTATCTTACATTGTCGAGATCCAAAATTTTGAAATTTTTTAGAAGATTTTGAGAAAATCCTTTGATGAAGAACTCTTACTTAGTAGATTTAAGTTTAAAACGTTCCACATTGTGATTTTTGAAATTTTTAGGAATTTATTTGAATTTTATCAATTTTTTGTAGATTACCTTGGCACCGAGAATGAGTAAGGGAAAGAGAAAGGTGGATTTTGATGATCAAAATTTTGTCAACTACAAGGCTAACATTTGTTTCAATAGTCTACTTGTAACTAAGAAAGTAATTCTGGATCGAGGATTTAAGAATCTGGGTGGAGAAATCGAAAGATTAATCAATGCTCGGCAATGGGAGAATTTTTGTTACTTTACTATCGAGGTGTAGTGATGGAGTTCTATGCCAACTTTAAGGAAACTTATGAAGACTACGTGTTTGTTTGTGAGAAAATGGTGAAATTTACTCCAAGAAAAATTAATGAATTTTATCAGTTAGAGGATGTGTATAGCTGTCAGTACAAATCATTTTCTGCAACAAATGAGGCCTTAGATGAAGTTATTTTTTTCTTACTGATGAAAGAGGAGCTTGGAAGGTGAAGAATGATGTTAAGGTAAACTTTCCTCTTTCTATGTTAAGTGTAGTATCTAAGGCCCGACTCTACTTTATTTATGGTAGAATGATACCAACAAATCATCATAGTGAGGTTACAAAGGATAGAACCATCTTGAGCTTTAGTATCCAGCAGATGAGAAGGATAGATGTAGGCTCTATTGTTTATAGAAACACTCATTTTATTGCTTTGGAAGAGACTACTGGTGGTATAGCACACCTTGCCCTGATCTTCACACTATGTGAATAGGCAGGAGTTGATTTTAGAATGGATGAGGAGAGGGTTGAACCCCTAAAACCTATTGAGCCTGCCAATATTAAGACTTATGAATCTCATGTTGGATGGAGATATGAAAGTAGGAGTATGGATATTCCTTCTACTTCAAATACCCCTACTTCCAGTACCCTTACTCTCTAAGAACTTATAGAGCAGATGATGATCCAACAGGGAGATATCTTGAGAATGGAAAGTAGAATGGAAAATATGGAGGCCAGAAATGCACACAATGATGATTTGACAAGACAGAAGCATGAATATGAAGCTGCTTATGATGATGCAATGTTTAGATACATGAGGGGCACTCAGTTCTGTTTCCTACTCACCCTGTTTTTACCCCATATCAGCATCAAAATTTGGATGTGGAAGATGAAGATGGTGATGATTGGTGATGTTTTAATTTGATTTTTGTTTAGTTTATGTTTGGTTGTACTTTATTTTTGTGACTATTTATTTTTAGAGTGTGACACTTTATTTTAAATATTATCTTGTATTGTGAACAACAGATTTGTGAAACTTTTTTTATATTGGAAATCATTTTAGTATTGTTGTTAGTTTTTAGTACTTTGTTGAATGTATTTGTAGTTAACTCTTTCTCAGAAAATTTTTATATTTATGTGTTATTTAATGTTTTAAGTCTTGTAGCTTTTCATATTAGCACCTGCAATATTTCAGAGTTAAGTTTCAATATCAGAACATTAAACAGATAAGTCTTTCCTTTATGTATTAAATGTTTTCTTTCACCCTTTATTTTTTCATTTTTTCATGCTAAATCTTTTAAAAATTTAAGTTTGGGGGGAAGAAAAATTCCTTTTTAAAGAAAAGAAAATTATATTTATTTGTCCTCAATTAGCTATATTTTCAAAATATTTTAAAATTTAACATGACCTGTGGTATTAAAGAGCAACTTTAGATAACTATATTTATGTTTCTAAATATATAGTAAACTTAATTGAAACTTTTCAATAATAATGGTTAATTTTATAGATTAAGATATTTGGTATGATAGAATAAGACTATGTCTTTCTATTGTAAGTAAAAGAATTTGTATTTTTGAAGTATTAAAAAACTTAGAGATTCATGTAATAAGAAAAGAATAAGACTTTATGAAAAATCTTTAAGGCTAATATAAATTTATAAAGTGAAGGAATGTGAAAAGTTTTTAACTTTAAGAAGAGGATAGTGAAGTTCAAAATCATTAAAGACTATCCAGATATAGTAATCCTCACATAAAAAAAAAGAAAGAAAAAAAAAGAAAAAGGATTTAAAATGATTCTGAAAAGAAAATAAAAGAAAAGGAAAGAAAAGAAAAAGATGTGGGGAGAAGCTTAAAGAGATGCATAATTAAAAATTGACTTCACTGGAATAAACTTAAAGAAGAAGGCTTGACTACATGTTCTAAACTTATATTTCAGTATTAGCATATTTACTAGTAAAGTTTCATGAAGTTCTTTTTCATATAGATATTCTAAGTGGCTTTAATATGAATAATTTGTAATTTTTCTTGAAAAGAATAGAGAATAAAAAATCTTAAACTTAACTGCTAGATATTCTTATACCTTTAGTATTAACTGGAATTATTTTAAATTTTTATTAAGTTATGTTATTGTAATTAGTAAACTAAAATATAGAAATCTAGAAGTTAAAATATTTACCATGAGTCATATTTTTATGTAGTGAAGGAGTTACTTGAGGAAAAGTAACATTTTAGTTTGGGGGATTTTGATACACCAAAAATATATGAATTTTTATACCTATATTTTATACTCATTTTTTGTGATATTGTACTTTAAAGAAAGGTGTTTTTTCTTGTTTTATTGTAGGTTGTTGATTTTTATGACTTGGTGCAAAACAAAATCAAAAATGATGGAATTTGGAGTCAGAATGGAGCTTTAGAAGAAATGTTCAGTGTTGACGGCGCCATTTGACAGAGAGCGCGATTTAATTAAATAGCCACTGGTGCCGGTGTCGGTGCAGACCCTATTTCTAGAAGATTTGAAGAATTTGGATGCTTTTTGAAGATTTTTTGGATGCACCTATTGAAAAACTGAAATTAGGCTCTATTTAGAGCTGAACTTGATCATAAAAGACTCTCTTCTCGCCCCCTTCGCACCCTTCAACCACTTTCCACTCTCTTCCACGATATTCCACATTCCCTATAGCCACTTAGAGTCCATTTAGTCATTTTGTTTCTTTATAGTTTTGATTTTTTGTGGTGAGTTTAAGTGTGAATTCTTCTCTAAGAGTGTTTGAGAGGGAGAGAAGTGAGAGATTTCTTATTCCAACATTTCCTAAGAGACCATAAAGGATTTTCTTTGAGAAAGAGATTCAAATAAGTGCTAGTTTATTATTGTTGTATGAACTTTCTTTTATATATAAAATTTGTGTTTTGTTGTATCTTTCTAATGTTATTATTGTTGTATGAACTTTCTTTTATATATGAAATTTGTGTTTTGTTGTATCTTTCTCAAAAAGTTTGAGTTCTACAACAGAGTGAGAATCACAATTGATTTCATGGAGTAGTGTTTTGTTCATGTAATTAAATGCAAATAAATAGAGAATTATACATTGTTGGGCGTAGAATTAGATATTTTAGGATGATAGAATAAAATCTCTAATTTGATCTTAGTGTTTAAGAACTAAAGCGAGAGTTAGCCTTCAGGGGAGGAAAGTGGGAGCTCTGGAGTGAGAGCCAGTATCCTCCTAGCCTAGCCACGGATTTAGGATTTAAGGACTAAACCCGAGATTAGCCAATGATTTTATACAACACTGAATCAGGGCAGAGAATTAAAATTACTTCTATTTGGCACAATACATATTTAAACCATTTATTTCATCTCATTTTACCAAAAACTCATTGTAGTGGGAAAGATATTTTTTCATATTAGAAAACTTCATCACATAAACATAGTTTAGTAGTTACTGTTTTAAACTTTGCATTTAAATTTTACTAGTAGTTAATAATTTAGTTCTGATAGTATCTTAAATATTCAAAATTAGTGCAGTAATTTTGTTTTATTTCTGTGAATTTCATAGCTAATTTATCATTTTAAATTTTAAACCTTCCCCGTGGGATCGATATTTGGGACTTAAATAGACAGTTTTGTATTACTTGATAACGATACATATACTCACGTAGAATCCTAACATTAAGTGCTTAACATTATTATTCATAAAATATCACATCAAGTTTTTGGCATCATTATAAAGCAGATTCAACTTTATAAATTTTACACAACTATATTTTCAGGGATCAGTACTATCGCAAGAACACCTGTCCAATACTTAGGCTCCTTTTGCTCATCTTGCTCCTGATGTTGTCATCTCACCTAAATACTACATAAAACACTAAAAATACCAACATATAATATAAAAAATAAACTAATAAAGATGAAACTAACAAATGAATTACATCATTAAATTGTATTAAAGCTAAAATTTAAAATTTATAAAGACATAGGCCTTAATTTAATTAAGAGTATTCTTAAAATTCTATTGCCCATGAGATGCAATTATTTATATGGGTTTACTCATAAAAGGAAACTATATGATAGATTAAAATAAGCCTTATGTCACCCAAATTAAGGACAGAACAAATCTCTAATTTATGTGAATCTATAAATTTTAAAATCTCTTATTTAGTATTTAAATCCATTATAAATTATTTTTTATATTTTCAAGATAATATATTATTATTAATGGCATATTCAATCATCTAAATAGAAATATTTAAACTTGATTGATGGTTTATTTGTTAAACCATGCTAGGAATGAAGTATTTCATTGCTTACCTTATGCTTATGGCACATGCCTACTTCATCAGTCGTTTAACTCTAACTCTTCGTAGCATCATCCTTTTGCATTATCATGGTCACTACATATAAGAGACCATTCCAAAAGATGCAGTGATTGAAAATCCCCATAGATATTTTGTGTTACCTTTTAATCTTATGCATATGCTAAATGCCAACCTCCATGAAAACTTCCTCAACAACTAACTAGTTTACAACAACCCTAAACCAAGGCTCATTTTCAAGTTAACTAGCTTTTTTCCTTCACCAAAACCATTGAAATAGTGGCCACCACTATATTTTTGTATCTTCCTTCCTACAAGTTTGACTTTGATTTAGCCTTTCTCTATTATTAATTCAACATAAATAACCAAAAAAAAAAAAGTTTGATTGTGCCAAAACCAAGTACTTATTTCACTAAAAGATATATAAATAGAGCTTTGAGTGAATGAAGTAAGGTTTGGTGCCACTTTTTTATGTTAAATCAATATTATCATGTGAATAACTTTTAGGTCAAATAATGCTATACCAACTCTTAGATTATCAATAAGAACCTCAATTGAAAGTATTCTCATAAGTGCAATCTGCTTAAAGGCCTAAAATGTGCTTCAAACTATCATATATTTGACAATCATGTCAACTTGTCAATTATGACCAATTGTTATATAAGGATACACATAATTATAGTTTTAAAAGTTTCCATCAACCATTTTCTAGAAAAGTATTGAAGTCGTGATCTCTTGACCAAAGAGTAGATGTAATTATGGCACCATGATTTGTGATTATGTTTTCTATGATGTGCTCATTCATTAATCTCTCAACACATTTGGTGCTTATAAATGCCACCATCTTTATAAAGAAGAGGACTTGCAGGTATTTGCATTTTTTCTAAAGAAATTTATAATAACAAAGGAGAAAAACTAGGAGATTGTAACATGTATATGTAAAGATTAATGAACATAGACTTTCTCATGATAGTGGATGTAGGCTTGCTAAAATTTTTATTGTACATGCAAGAGTAAGTAGAGTATGACTAATGAAATGAAGAACAAGAATATAGTCACATGAAGAATGACCTAACAAGTAATAAAATTTAATTGGAGGACCATTGTCTGAACTTTTGGATTATGGTAATGCAACAATGAAACCTAAATTATAAGGAAAAGAAAAAACTATAACAATAAATCAAGTGTTTGCTTAAAGTAAAATCAGGGCAAAAGAGCTCTAATGGATGGATTTCACATCTGTTATTTAGATTAGTTAAAAATCAACATAAGGAGTATTTTTTGTTAAACGGTACTATGGATTGGTCAATATGACGACTACCTTGCTATCACAAGCCTAGTGTTTTTGCTATTTTTGCACTACCTACCTACCTCTTGCTGATCGTTTCAATGTAAGAAAAGCTATTAATATTATTAGAATCTTAACTAAGGTTACGTGTATTCACCATAGTTATCTTTAACTACAGCCCATCCAACACAAGATTTGTACTTAGGAAGAGTCCACACTCCATCTCTCAATTTTAGGCAGTCCTCTAATGTTACTAACAAGTATCAATACAATTAATAGTTTGTTATCTATTATAGAAAAATGTTGGTACAAGTATAAAAAGCTAAAATAATATAAGTTATCATTGTTAACAAAAATTTAAACAAACAAACACATGATTCATCCAAGCCTTAATGATGGGTATTTGCTCATGTCCATGAGTAAAAACAAATTAAAATTTGTTGAAATATTTTCATAATAAACTAAGTGACAACGACTTTATATATGCTTAAAAATACAAGTATTTAATACTGCTGCCAGAAGATTTAATTCCTCAGCAATGACACCAAAAACTTGACAACGGTTATAGATTCGATAAAGATGTACATATATAATATTCAATAATGGTAAAGTCACATTTATCAATGCAAGTATACGTATCGCTCAAGTAATATAGGACTCTAATGGAGTCCTAGATATCAATCCCACAGGGAGTAATATTAAAACTACGAACTAAGATTTTAGAAAAGCAATACTTAATCACAACAATCGAAGTTCAATTTGTTTATCTGTCACTAATAGACAATTGAAATAAATATGTAATTTTAATAACTCTTAAATAAGTAATTATACTAATAAATTTTTTAATGTGATATTCAATATGTAAGAAAGCATCATTCTCCTTTTCAAGAAATTATAGTGAATGGGTAAAGTGAATCAGTTCAAATTGTATTGTGTCAAATAGGAGCATACCTATTCTTTATCCTTTGGTCTAGGCATAAAGAACATTAACTAATCCTACGTTTGTTTACTGAATCTGCGGCTAGGCTGGGAGGATACCGGCTCTCACTTCGGAGCTCCCACATTCCCCTCGCCTGAGGGCTAACATANAATGGTAAAGTCACATTTATCAATGCAAGTATACGTATCGCTCAAGTAATATAGGGCTCTAATGGAGTCCTATAAATTGATCCCACAGTGAGTAATATTAGAACTACTAACTAAGATTTTAGAAAAGCAATACTTAATCGCAACAATGGAATTCAAATTGCTTATCTGTCACTAATAAGCAATTGAAATAAATATTTTAGAAAAGCAATACTCAATCGCAACAATGGAATTCAAATTGCTTATCTGTCACTAATAGTATCAATACTTAATCACAACAATATAATTCAAATTGCTTATCTGTCACTAATAGACAATTGAATTGAATATGTAATTTTAATAACACTTAAATAATTAATTATACTAATTAAGTTTTTAATGTGAAATTTAATATATAAGAAAATATCAGTCTCCATGTCAAGAAATTATAGTGAATGAATAAAGTGAATCAGTTCAAATTGTATTGTGCCAAATAGGAGCATACCTATTCTTTACCCTTTCTCCAGGCATAAAGAACATTGACTAATCCTATGCTTGTTTACTAAATCTACGGCTAGGCTGGGAGGATACCAGCTCTCACTTAGGAGCTTCCACGTTCCCCTCGCCTGAGGGCTAATATCTTCACTTCAGCACCCAAATGATAGGACTAAATTGAGCATTTTAGTCTGTCACTCTAAAATCTCCAATTCTAAGCCCGATAATTTTATTTCCCTATTTATTTGCACCCAACTTCCAAGGGCTTTGACCTCCCTGGATCTTGGATGTAATCTTCACTTTAGTTGTAAAACTCAACATATTTTAACAAATCAATGGGTCAGATTGAAAGTAATTAAGATCGTAGTGAAAAAATCATCACAACTTCCTTAACATTTTTATGGTTCAACCAATTTAAATCACCATTTCAAAAATCTTAAGACAAGGAGAAAGATAGAGAAAACTACTCAGAACTTATGGGAACTCAAAATTCATATATAAAAGCAAAGTCATACAAACTACAATAAGTAAATAACACTTATCCTTAATTCCTCCCCAAGCAAACTCCTCAAAGTTCCTCTTAATCTCTTCCTTTCTGTACAGCACATAGAATTCCTCTTCGAAGCGGTAGGAGGAAGAAATCTCTCACTTTCCCTCCACTCTTACAATCTCTTGAAGAATTCCTCACAATTGTTACACTCTACGGAAAGAAATCTCTCACTTTCCCTCCACTCTTACAATCTTCTAAATTTCTCCCCAAGAACACTCCTTGAAGTTCCTCTGAATCTCTTCATTTCTTTACATCGCACGATTTCTCTCCAAGAAAACTCCTCGAAGTTCCTCTGAATCTCTTCCTTTCCTTACAACACACATTTCCTCTTCAAAGCAGCAAGGAGGAAGAAATCTCTCACTTTCCCTCCACTCTTACAATCTCTTTCTCCCCAAGAACTCTCCTCGAAGTTCCTCTGAATCTCTTCCTTTCTTTACAGCACACAGAATTTATTCCTCCACAAGCAAACTCCTCGAAGTTCCTCTGAATCTCTTTCTTTCTTTACAACACACAAAATTCTAATTTCTCCCCAAGAACACTCCTTGAAGTTCCTCTGAATCTCTTCCTTTCTTTACAACACAAGCAATTCCCTTCGAAGAACACTCCTTGAAGTTCCTCTGAATCTTTTCCTTTCTTTACAGCACACGATTCCTCTTCAAAGCAGCAAGGAGGAAGAAATCTCTCACTTTCCCTCCACTCTTACAATCTCTTTCTCCCCAAGAACTCTCCTCGAAGTTCCTCTGAATCTCTTCCTTTCTTTACAGCACACAGAATTTATTCCTCCACAAGCAAACTCCTCGAAGTTCCTCTGAATCTCTTTCTTTCTTTACAACACACAAAATTCTAATTTCTCCCCAAGAACACTCCTTGAAGTTCCTCTGAATCTCTTCCTTTCTTTACAACACAAGCAATTCCCTTAAGAACACTCCTTGAAGTTCCTCTGAATCTTTTCCTTTCTTTACAGCACACGATTCCTCTTCAAAGCAGCAAGGAGGAAGAAATCTCTCACTTTCCCTCCACTCTTACAATCTCTTTCTCCCCAAGAACTCTCCTCGAAGTTCCTCTGAATCTCTTCCTTTCTTTACAGCACACAGAATTTATTCCTCCACAAGCAAACTCCTCGAAGTTCCTCTGAATCTCTTTCTTTCTTTACAACACACAAAATTCTAATTTCTCCCCAAGAACACTCCTTGAAGTTCCTCTGAATCTCTTCCTTTCTTTACAACACAAGCAATTCCCTTCGAAACGAGCAAGGAGGAAGAAATCTCTCACTTTCCCTCCACTCTTACAATTTCTCGAAGAATTCCTCATAATATTGCTCCTCGAAGTTCCTCTGAATCTCTTTCTTTCTTTACAGCACACAGAATTCTTCTTCGAAGTGGAAGGAGGAAGAAATCTCTCACTTTCCCTCCACTCTTACAATCTCTTGAAGAATTCCTCACAATTGTTACACTCTACGGAGAAGAAATCTCTCACTTTCCCTCCACTCTTACAATCTCTCGAAGAATTCCTCATAATTAGACTCGCTACACACTACTGGGGCTCTTGGACTCTGTTCTAACCTTCCAACTCCCCAAACTCTTGAGCCTCCCCTCTCATTTTTGGCCAAAGTCTTCTTTTAGAAATGTGGATGAGTTTTCCCAAGAGTTGCCTAAGAATCCCTCAAAAAATCATCCACATTCAATGCATCTTTGGAAATAACCGTCGATCTCGCCGTCGGCGGTCTTGAGGGCATCGTCAACGGGCCTTCTAAATTATTTAATCTAGCATCTCGAGAAATTCTCACCGTCAGCACCGTTGGGCTCGTCGTCGGTGCCGTAGGGCTCGCCGTCCGCGCCGTAGGGCTCGCTGTCGGTGCCCTAGTTCAAATCTTCACATTTTGCTCCTTTTAGCTCCAAATTCGCTCTTTTTTGCATCTTTTTGCTCCAATGACCATAATTCATCATACTTGCAACAAAACATCAAAAATTCATTTCTTTAAAGTGCAAGATCATTAANACCACAAAAGTCACCTAGTTCAAATTATTAGGGTGGGTGAAAAATCTTTTTGGGTAGATCTGCTCATTAGCAATTGTGGAGAGATGATGTTATTGACATGTCTACTATAGAAGAGTTAATGTTAGTTGTCATTGCCTNACCACAAAAGTCACCTAGTTCAAATTATTAGGGTGGGTGAAAAATCTTTTTGGGTAGATCTGCTCATTAGCAGTTGTGGAGAGATGATGTTATTGACATGTCTACTATAGAAGAGTTAATGTTAGTTGTCATCGCCTCCACTATGTAATGTAATGATCCATTTGGTGTGGAGTTGGCATGAGAAATACATAATATAATGAATTTATGTTGAGAATATGCAATCAAATTATAAATAATATAAACTAAGTTTTATTAATAATACATGCTTAAAGTTTACGCTTTTCAGACGGAGCCTAAGTACAAGATAAAAAAAAAATCAAAACGCTTCCAAGAAACCCACTAGTAAAACCAATGATAATTCACTTGTTTGCTCTTCTACTAATGGCCCTCCAAACTTGACAACCACCCCCATAATCTTTCTTCCTAGCTCTCTTTCACCCGTTCCTTGCCAACCCAACACTTGTAGAGATAACATTTGTAAAGTACTGCAGCAGAAATATATGAAATAATAACTATAAAAATCGTGTAGTGTGAGTCATGTGGCAACGCCAGTGGCTTGAGCAAGAAATATTTCTTTTAGGGAGCATAATTTAATTATTTTTATAAATAAATTTAATCATAATTTTAGGAAAAATAAAATTTTTTATTTGTTTTTTATGATAGACAAGAACAAACACATACACAAATGATAAATATATATTTATAATATAAATAATCTGTTTAAATACATAATCTATTTTTTATAAAATTATCTTAATAATTAAATTTTAAAATTTTGTAGAGGACACAATATGGTATTCAAGAACATCTAAAATGCTGATCTTAGTAACAATAGACTAGATGTTGATGGCACAAAATCAACATAATTGATTTTGTTGTGAAATTTTTAATACTACTCAAATGACAACTCAATGGTGTAACTAATGTTGTTGTGTGTTCTAAAGTTAAAGTTACATGTTCTATTAGAGTTAATTTTTTTTATTTTATAAAGCACATGTTGTTGAACTGGGTGATCCNTTTGTTTTTTATGATAGACAAGAACAAACACATACACAAATGATAAATATATATTTATAATATAAATAATCTGTTTAAATACATAATCTATTTTTTATAAAATTATCTTAATAATTAAATTTTAAAATTTTGTNTTTGTTTTTTATGATAGACAAGAACAAACACATACACAAATGATAAATATATATTTATAATATAAATAATCTTTTTAAATATATAATCTATTTTTTATAAAATTATCTTAATAATTAAATTTTAAAATTTTGGAGAGGACACAATATGGTATTCAGGAACATCTAAAATGCTGATCTTAGTAACAATAGACTAGATGTTGATGGCACAAAATCAACATAATTGAATTTGTTGTGAAATTTTTAATACTACTCAAATGATAACTCAATGGTGTAACTAATGTTGTTGTGTGTTCTAAAGTTAAACTTACATGTTCTATT
The DNA here is from genome assembly GCA_002079205.1 of Phalaenopsis hybrid cultivar. Classification (NCBI taxonomy): domain Eukaryota; kingdom Viridiplantae; phylum Streptophyta; class Magnoliopsida; order Asparagales; family Orchidaceae; genus Phalaenopsis; species Phalaenopsis hybrid cultivar. Next base: position 109,889 of record JXCR01091274.1, on the reverse strand, counting down.
AGAGTTAATTTTGTTTATTTTATAAAGCACATGTTGTTGAAATGTGTGATCATATACATAATTAAGAGTATGCAATGAAGTAAATTAGATGTTTATCAAGTGCAATTTCAAAATGAAAACTGAAATTAAATTTAATTCATTAATGATTTTATCATGTTCTTATAGTTTCTTGATTATTAACTTGTCATAATTAACAAATTATTGGATAAATTCTACAAAACTGCATCAAGTTGAGAGATTGATGTTGTATGTTATAGCTTGTGATTTGGAAAGAGTTATAACGTCACGTTGATATCATACATTTTCATGGTTTAACTTATTTTCCATAGAAGACGACAACATATTGGACAATATTTATTATATTGAGGAGCTAGATGTTTTGGAGTTGCATTTTAGGACAGTGAACTTATCAATGTGGTAAGAAGTGAGTAAACATTTTTTTTTTAAGGTTGAAAAGGTCATGTAAACTTTAATGATTGTGACAGTCATACTTGGAAAGCAGAGTTGGAGCAAGTTCCCTGAATCAATTATGGAAAATGAGACCAAGGACAAAATCTCATGATACAGGCTAAATAAGGTATATCCCTGCAATTATCATGACCACAAAAGTCACGTAGTTCAAATTATTAGGGTGGNAGTTGGCTCCTTGCACTTGTAACAATGAATTGTTTTTTTACCTTTGGACTTTGATATGGAATTTCGCCTTCCCTCCTCCCTTTCTTCCTTCCATGATCCTGATTACCTTTCACATATAAACTATAGCCATGAGAGCTTTCCCCTGCATTCTACTTTCACTAGTTGTGAGCCAACAATGCTGCAGTAATATCATCAACTTTGATTGTTTCTTTCCCATATTTATGAGTAGTCACCAGGTGTTCATAGGAAGAAAGCAATTAACACAACAAAATCGTTGCTCGGTCTTCATCCTCAATACTCACATCAAGTCATGATAAATCTGTGATTATTTGTTTGAAGCCATTAACATGCTGCGCCAGATCAAAACCTTCTTGTATCTTCAGCCCACACAATTTTTGCTTAAGATACAATTTATTCGTTAGAGATTTAGGATGAACTAAGTTTCTAATTTTTTTCATACATCCCCTAGAGATTTTAGATTCATCACGTAATACATAACCTCATCTTCCAAACATAAAAGTATGGTTGCTGACGCTCGNACAATTTTTGCTTAAGATACAATTTATTCGTTAGAGATTTAGGATGAACTAAGTTTCTAATTTTTTTCATACCTCCCCTAGAGATTTTAGATTCATCACATAATACATAACCTCATCTGCCAAACATAAAAGTATGGTTGCTGACGCTCACTGTTGCAATTCTTCTCAATCTTCATCCTCTATGACATCTAGTTTTGTTGCCTGCGAAGCCTTCAAGATTCCCTATTGTGCCAACAAATCTTTCAAAATTGTTTGTCACAACCCGAACTTTCCAGTTCCATCGAACTTCACCACCTCGAATTTTGCACAAAAAATTGTCATTTGAAGTTAGCCCTACAACGAACCTTTTTAGCAAATTCCTTCAAATAATTCCTTCATTGAAGTCAAAATTCCTTGTACAAAATTCTTCACAAAAAATCAGAGCTCTTTGGCAACTCCTGCAATTCGCCGCCGAAGAATTTCGCTGGAAGTGTCAAGCTCCTCTAGATCTCCTCTGATCTCCTCTGCGAATTGATCGCGCCTGTTCGTGAAACCGCCTCCTCCGCAGAACCCTCGCGCCTGTTGACAGATCTTCCTTCGTGAATTGCTTCGTCGTCGAATCCTCCTTCAATTGTGAATTCGTCCCGCGGAAGAGGTCGAACAGTGCTGCGAATCGGAACTGCCGATTTTGTGATTCGCAAACCTCCTCTGTAGAATACCGCGATTCAAGAATCATGTCGAAAATCTTCTCTGAACCACTCCGCCGAATCTGAACTGCCGCGAAACTTGTCGAATCTTCTTTGTTCCTGCGTCGCCGAAATTTTTCTTCCCTGCCCTCGAACCTCTCTATGATGCCACTTGTTGATAAATTAGGGCGAAGAAAATTGGGATCGACATAAATCCAAAAGAACAACACAGAGATTTAACGAGGTTCGACAAAGATGTCTACGTCCTCGGGAGCAGAACGACAGCTTTCTTTCAACTCAGAAAATAGTACATAATATGGGATACTCCCCAGGTTTACAAAGAAGNATAAATTAGGGCGAAGAAAATTGGGATCGACATAAATCCAAAAGAACAACACAGAGATTTAACGAGGTTCGATAAAGATGTCTATGTCCTCGGGAGCAGAACGACAGCTTTCTTTCAACTCAGAAAATAGTACATAATCTGGGATACTCTCCAGGTTTACAAACAAACATATATATAGCTCTGGAGTAAACCCTGAAGTACAATATGTAATTACAAAATTACTCTTGTACCATACCGCGGGGCATTGCTCTCGCACCCCTAACTCACATAACAAAACTCCCCTGATTGGACAGATTCTTCTGCTCCACACCTCTTCGTTTCAGTATCTGTCTCTTATATGATATATGAGCCATGNATATATATAGCTCTGGAGTAAACCCTGAAGTACAATATGTAATTACAAAATTACTCTTGTACCATACCGCGGTGCATTGCTCTCGCACCCCTAACTCACATAACAAAACTCCCCTGATTAGACAGATTCTTCTGCTCCACACCTCTTCGTTTCAGTATCTGTCTCTTATATGATATATGAGTCATANCACCTAATTTCCAAGGGCTTTGACCTCCCTGAATCTTGGATGTAATCTTCACTTTAGTTGTAAAACTCAAGAAATTTTAACAAATCAATTGACTATATTGAAAGTAAATTAAAATCGAAGTGAAAATATCATCATAACTTCTTTAATATTTTTTTTGGCTCAACCAATTCAAATCATCATTTCACAAATCTCAAGACAAGGAGAAAGACAGAGAAAACTACTCAAAACTCACGAGAAAGACACAACATAACTCTAAATTCATATATAAAAGCAAAGTCAAATCCTTAAAACGATTTGCTAATTCCTAAAAGTTTATATAGCTAACTTAAATCCCTCTNAAGCGATTTGCTAATTCCTAAAAGTTTATATAGCTAACTTAAATCTCTCAGTTCGGAGAAAATTTAGAATTTTCAGCCGGAATTTATGAAATTTAAATATATCAAATCTGTGGCTTTATTTTATTCAAAATAACTATCTGATAAGATTTATGATATTTACAGTTGAAATTCGGGTCTGTTGCCGAACAGTTCGTTAATATCATGGCGTGCCATTAGGAATGGAAGACAGTGTCCCGAGCCACGTTGGTTTATAAAGGGCGGCTGATCTACTTGCTCCGCGCTTCTACTTCCAACGGCAATCATCCTNATTTATGATATTTACAGTTGAAATTCGGGTCTGTTGCCGAACAGTTCGTTAATATCATGGCGTGCCATTAGGCATGGAAGACAGTGTCCCGAGCCACGTTGGTTTATAAAGGGCGGGCTGATCTACTTGCTCCGCGCTTCTACTTCCAACGGCAATCATCCCNAAATTTAAATATATCAAATCTGTGGCTTTATTTTATTCAAAATAATTGTCTGATAAGATTTATGATATTTACGGTTGAAACTCGGGTCTGTTGCCGAACAGTTCGTTAATATCATGGCGTGCCATTAGAAATGGAAGACGGTGTCCCGAGCCACGTTGGTTTATAAAGGGCGGGCTGATCTACTTGCTCCGAGCTTCTACTCCCAACGGCAATCATCCTCTACCTGCGCCCCCCTTCGGATGATTGTCGTTGCCCCCGTCGTTTTACAATATTCTTCTTCCCCGACGCTGTTATCGGGGATCCGAATGCCTCGATAGCATGAGCAATTCGGTGGAGGGTGAAGAGGACGACGAGTTCTATGAATCTCTCAATCGCGACCTGTCATCTTCGTGCTCCTCTACATCCTCTTCCGACGACGAAGGCGACTATGTTTGTCCAAAGCAACACCGTCACCACGTCTTCTTTTCTCTTCCGTCCCCCATCTCCTTTGATGTATGGCTCTCGNGGGGAGATGGGGCGAAGCACTTCCTGCGATGGTCTCTGCCCTCTGGTTGATCCTGCCCGGGCAAAATCTATTTTCGGCACTTTCGCACGTTCCAGATCCGACGGCTCCGTCAAACCGAGAAGTTTGCGTAGACAGCTTGCTTCGGTCACTGACAAGCCACCGCTTATCGGGAGATCGAGGCCGTCGGTGGGGAGAGAACTAGAGGTATTGGATGGGGAGGGAGAGGAAGAGCAGAGGTGTACAATCAAGGACCTTGGAAACGGTAATGAGTTTGTGATCAAGGAGTTTCGGGGGGACGGGATGTGGAATAAGCTGAGGGAGGTGGAAACTGGTCGGCAGTTCTCGATGGAAGAGTTCGAGTTATGTGTTGGAAGTTCACCCATCGTAAAGGAGCTAATGCGTAGGCAGAATGTCGTCGGTAGAAGGATCGACTCCGGCGCATCTGGCCATCGTTCGAAGGACAGTGCTGATTCAAACGGTGGTGGGAGGTCGAAGAGGAGGTCAAGCTGGCTCAAGAGCTTAAAGAACGCTGTGGCCGTGGGTCAGCAGTGGAATTGGCAGAGCAGCGACGTGATGGATACGTCTTCAGAAAAGGGAGGGAGGAGGTCTAGTTCTGCCACTGATGATATCCAAGACAAGCTGCAATCACCTTGCCATGGCCCTGAGCGGATAAAAGTCCGGCAGTATGGGAAGTCCCATAAAGAGCTCACGGGCTTGTTCTTGAGCCAGGAAATTCAAGCCCATAATGGATCTATCTGGACCATCAAATTTAGCTTAAACGGTCGTTACCTGGCTAGTGCTGGGGAGGATTGTGTGATCCATGCGTGGCAGGTCTTCGAGCATGATAGGAAGCTGGAGTTCTTGGTGGATCGAGCAGGCCAGGATTATGGCAGTGTCAATCTTGCAGCGAACCCTAATAAAGGTTTGCCAGAGGAGATGTTTTTGCCTTCATGTATGGAGAGAATTGACGGTGAAGGGAAGAGAACTGCGAAGGGTCCTAGTGGTAGTAAATCTTTGAGTTCAGACCATGTGATGATGCCTGAACAAGCATTTGCGCTCTCGGAGAAGCCTGTTTGCTCATTCATAGGGCATTTGGACGATGTGCTTGATCTCTCATGGTCCAAATCACAGGTTTTTTTTTATCATTTTTTATTCTGTTCTCTTAAGTAAATTGTTTGTGCATGTTCTTGCTAGTATGTTCATTGAAAAATGAAGTAGCATAAATCATACACTAACACCAGTCCTCAAACTCGCAACTAAGTGGAAGCTTACAATCACTCTGACCGCTTGCACTAGAGTCGGGCAACTAGACACAAATCTTGACTGCCATGAATAATTTAAGATTAACAACTTAAATACATGGCAAGCTGTCGGAAAACCATATCTGATGGCAGGAACGATTGCAGTTATTACTTTATCAATTTTGATATTTCAGAGCTTTGAGCTTATTTCTCTTAACTACATGGTATCCTAGGAGTTTAATTTTTTTATGATCGAGCTATTTAATGAATAAATTGTTTGCACTTCCTTATGAATGCATTAAACTGTTCCTTTCATTGATTATATAATGCTGGATTGAGCTAAAATTTTGTTGGGATGTGTAATTAGACCGGTAGCATAGCTAGGACTAAGGATGGGTAGTGCATAACAAAAAAGTATATAAGAATTGTGTGGTATGTATGGTAATCTTCCTAAAATTTTATCCTGTTTCGGTTCTTTTGTTTGTTTCTTTTATTTTTAAAAATCATGCTTGATTAGTGTGTTTTCAACTATTTTATTTTAAAAAAAAAACAAATAAAGTTATTTTAAAGAACACAAAAAACTAGATGTTTTGAGTTTTTTTTAATTTTTTTTTTTTATTCTATCACTATCAACCACTGCTAATATTGTTGATAGTTGCGACTGCTGCCACAACCATCAATGGCAATCACTTCCGTTATTATTATCTCTTTGACCATCATTAAAACTCCATTGGCAACCACCACCTTGACATCATAAATAAAATATAAATATTCTAAGATATCAAGCACATTTTATTTCATATCAAAATTTAAATAAAATAAAACAAAAATAAGACAAAAAAGATATAAACTATCAAACATGAACCAAAATTGCTAAGTGTGTTTATTAAAATTTTAACTTCAAGAAGTGGGTGCAAAATATTGGAATTAAAAGGGATGAGAAATAATCTCATTTAAATGGATGGAAAGTAAGAGATTTTAATATGATGGTATAGCTTAAATTTTAGATTGAAACCACTTCAATTTCTCATATGATTAAATTCTGTGTAGGTTATATTATATTATAAAAATAAGAGTAATAGTAATGTATTGTAATTACAGGAAAAATCAACAGAACATCCAACTTAATAAAGTATGCTAAATTTTTAATTGNAAGGGATGAGAAATAATCTCATTTAAATGGATGGAAAGTAAGAGATTTTAATATGATGGTATAGCTTAAATTCAGATTGAAACCACTTCAATTTCTCATATGATTAAATTCTGTGTAGGTTATATTATATTACAAAAATAAGAGTAATAGTAATGTATTGTAATTGCAGGAAAAATCAACAGAACATCCAACTTAATAAAGTATGCTAAATTTTTTATTTGGAGTCAAATAAACTGAAATTAAAAGAGTATACTAAAAGAAGAAGGGTGGAGTTGGGGCAGTTGAATAATCAGAAGACGAAGAATTTATTCTCTGAAAAAACATTGGTTTGTGGTGAAATTTTTAATACAACTCAATTAGTATAACTTTCGTTTTGTTGTTACGTGTTCTAAAGTTAAACTTATATGTTATATTAGAGTTAATTTTGGTTATTTTATAAAACACATGTTGTTGAAGTGTGTGATCATAAACTTAATTAAGAATATGCGGTGAAGTAAATTAGATGTTTATCAACTGCAATTTCAAAATGAAAACTGAAATTAACTTGTGATAATAAATAATGAATTAATGGATAAATTCTACAGAACTGCATCAAGTTGAGAGATTGACGCTGTGATTTGGAAAGAATTATAAAATCACGTTGCTATCATACCATTTCATGGTTTCACTTATTCTCCATAAAAGATATTAGACGACAACATATTTGACAATATTTATTAGATTGAGGGGCTAGATGTTTTGGAGTTGCATTTTAGGATAGTGAAATTATCAATGTGGTAAGAACTAAGTAAATTTTTTTTTTAAAGGTTGAAAAGGTCATGTAAACCTTAATGATAGTGACAGTCATACTTGAAAAGCAAAGTTGGAGCAAGTTCACTGAATCAATTATGGAAAATGAGAACAAGGAAGAAATCTCATGATGCGGGGTAAATAAGATATATCCCTGCAATTATCATGACCACAAAAGTCACCTGGTTCAAATTATTAGGGTGGGTGGAAAATCTTTTTGGATAGATCTTCTCATTAGCAGTTGTGGAGAGATGATGTTATTGACATGTCTCCTATAGAAGAGTTAATGTTAGGTGTCATCGCCACCACTATGTAATGTAATGATCCATTTGGTGTGGAGTTGGCATCTTTAGCCATTCCTATATATATGGTATATGAGAAATACATAATATAATGAATTTATGTTGAGAATATGCAATCAAATTATAAATAATATAAACTAAGTTTTATTAATAATACATGCTTAAAGTTTACGCTTTTCAGACGGAGCCTAAGTACAAGATAAAAAAAAATCAAAACGCTTCCAAGAAACCCATTAGTAAAACCAATGATAATTCACTTGTCTGCTCTTCTACTAATGGTCCTCCAAACTTGACAACCACCCCCATAATCTTTCTTCCTAGCTCTCTTTCACCCATTCCTTGCTAACCCAACACTTGTAGAGATAACATTTGTAAAGTACTGCAACAGAAATATATGAAATAATAACTATAGAAATCGTGTGGTGCGAGTCATGTGGCAACGCCAGTGGTTGAGCAAGAAATATTTCTTTTGGGGAGCATAATTTAATTATTTATATAAATAAATTTAATCATAATTTTAAGAAAAATAAATTTTTTTATTTGTTTTTTATGATAGACAAGAACAAACACATACACAAATGATAAATATATATTTATAATATAAATAATTTTTTAAAATATATAATCTATTTTTTATAAAATTATCTTAATAATTAAATTTTAAAATTTTGGAGAGGACACAATATGGTATTCAGGAACATCTAAAATGCTGATCTTAGTAACAATAGACTAGATGTTGATGGCACAAAATCAACATAATTGAATTTGTTGTGAAATTTTTAATACTACTCAAATGATAACTCAATGGTGTAACTAATGTTGTTGTGTGTTCTAAAGTTAAACTTACATGTTCTATTAGAGTTAATTTTGTTTATTTTATAAAGCACATGTTGTTGAAATGTGTGATCATATACATAATTAAGAGTATGCAATGAAGTAAATTAGATGTTTATCAAGTGCAATTTCAAAATGAAAACTGAAATTAAATTTAATTCATTGATGATTTTATCATGTTCTTATAGTTTCTTGATTATTAACTTGTCATAATTAACAAATTATTGGATAAATTCTACAAAACTGCATCAAGTTGAGAGATTGATGTTGTATGTTATAGCTTGTGATTTGGAAAGAGTTATAACGTCACGTTGATATCATACATTTTCATGGTTTAACTTATTTTCCATAGAAGACGACAACATATTGGACAATATTTATTATATTGAGGAGCTAGATGTTTTGGAGTTGCATTTTAGGACAGTGAACTTATCAATGTGGTAAGAAGTGAGTAAACATTTTTTTTAAAGGTTGAAAAGGTCATGTAAACTTTAATGATTGTGACAGTCATACTTGGAAAGCAGAGTTGGAGCAAGTTCCCTGAATCAATTATGGAAAATGAGAACAAGGACAAAATCTCATGATACAGGCTAAATAAGGTATATCCCTGCAATTATCATGACCACAAAAGTCACGTAGTTCAAATTATTAGGGTGGGTGGAAAATCTTTTTGGGTATATGTGCCCATTAGTAGTTGTGGAGAGATGATGTTATTGACTTGTTATTATTGGAGAGTTAATGTTAGGGGTCATCACCGCCATTACGGAATGCAATGATCCATTCGGTGTGGAGTTGGCATCTTTAGCCATTCCTATAGATATGGTATATGAGAAATACAAATTATAATGAATTTAAGTTGAGAATGTGCGATCAAATTATAAATAATATTAACTAAATTTTATTAATAAAGTTGTCATTACAAGCTCAAAGTTTACACTCTTCAGACGGATCATAAGTACAATATTAAAAATAAAAATCAAAACGCTCCCAAGAAACCCATTAGGAAAACCAACTATAATTCACTTGTTTGTTGTCCTACTGATTGTTTCCCAAACTTGACGACTACCCCGTAATCTTTCTTCCTAGCTCTCTTTCACCCCATTCCTTGCCAACCTAACACTTGTAGAGATAACATTTGTAAAATACTACAGCAGAAATATATGAAATAATAACTATAGAAATCATGATGATGGTGTGAGTCATGTGGCAACACCAGTGGCTGAGCAAGAAATAAATTTTTTTTTCAGAGCATAATTTAATTATTTATATAAATAAATTTATGCATAATTTTAAGAAAAATAAAATATTTTTATTTGTTTTTTTATGAATAGACACGAACAGACACATGCACAAATGATAAATATATATTTATAATATATATAATTTTTCTGAATATATAATCTATTTTTAATAAAATAATCTTAACAATTAAATCTTAAAATTTTGGAGAGGACACAATATAGTATCCAAGAACATTTAAAATGCTGATGTTATGGCCCAAAATTAATAAAATTGGATTTTTTGTGAAATTTTCNAATCTTAACAATTAAATCTTAAAATTTTGGAGAGGACACAATATAGTATCCAAGAACATTTAAAATGCTGATCTTGTGGCCCAAAATTAATAAAATTGAATTTTTTGTGAAATTTTCAATACTACTCAAATGACAGATGTTGTTATGTGTTCTAAACTTAAACTTACATGATCTATTAGAGTTAATTTTGGTTATTTTATAAAACACATGTTGTTGAAGTGTGTGATCATATACTTAATTAAGAGTATGCGGTGAAGTAAATTAGATGTTTATAAAGTGCAATTTCAAAATGAAAACTGAATTTAAATTTAATTCATTGATGATTTTATGATGTTCTTATAGTTTCTTAATTATTAACTTGTCATAATAAATAACAAATTATTGGATAAATTCTACAAAATTCTATCAAGTTGAGAGATTGACGCTGTATGTTATAGCCTGTGATCTGGAAAGAATTATAAAATTATGTTGCTATCGTAAATTTTCATGGTTTAACTTATTCGCCATAGAAGATATTAGACGACAACATATTGGACAATATTTATTAGATTGAGGAGCTAGATGTTTTGGATTGCATTTTACGATAGTGTACCTATCAATGTGCTCAAAACTGAGGAAACATTTTTTGCTAAGGTTGAGAAGGTTGTGTAAACCTTAATGATAGTGATTGTCATATTTGGAAAGCAAAGTTCGAGCAAATTCACTGAAACAGTTTTGGAAAAAATGAGAATAAGAAAGAAATTTCATGATACGGGGTAGATAAGATATATCCCTGCAACTATCATGACCCCAAAAGTCACCTAGTTCAAATTATTAGGGTGGGTGGAAAATCTTTTTGGGTAGATCTGCCCATTAGTAGTTTTGGAGAGATGATGTTATTGACTTGTCTACTATAGGTGAGTTAATGTTAGGAGTCATTGCCACCAATATGGAATGCAATGATCCATTTGGTGTGGAGTTTGGCATCTTTGCCTAGTGCTAAGATGAGACAATTTAGCCATTCCTATGGGTATGGTATATGAGAAATACAAAGTATGATGAATTTAAGTTGAGAATGTGCAATCAAATTATAAATAGTATAAACTAAATTTTATTAATAATACAATCTTAAATTTTAGGCTCTTCAGACAGAGCCTAAGTACAAGATAAAAAAAAGTCAAAACACTCACAAGAAACCCGTTAGTAAAACCAACGATAATTCACTTGCCTGCCCCTAACTTGATGACTACCCCATAAATTTTCTTCCTAGCTCTCTTTCGCCCCATTCCCTGCCAACCCAACGCTTGTAGGGATAACATTTGTAAAAT